>SRPY01000178.1:0-49989 GCA_018360145.1 Claviceps africana
TAATAATAATAATAATAATAATAATAATAATAATAATAATAATAATAATAATAATAATAATAATAATAATAATAATAATAATAATAATAATAATAATAATAAAAAATAATAAAAAAATAAAAGGAAAAAAAAAGAAAAAAAAAACCTAAGCTTATTACCTATAAAATTATCTATAACGCTACTTATATATCTCTATACTTTTTTTACTATAGCCCTTTTTTTAAATCTCTTCTTTTTTTACTTTATTATTATTATTATTATCCCCTTTTCCTTACTTTTAACCCCTTTTACTATTACTTTAATATTAATATAAGCCTTAATTACCTTTATTAAAGACTATTTTAATAGTTTATTTTATTACTTTAATAAATAAATAATTTAATTTATATAAATTAATATTTTATATTTAAAAATATTATTATAATTAATAGTTATAATAAAGGCTTAACTTAAACTTTATATTAAAGCTAATTTAATATTAATAAAGCACTTAATTATTTATTAAATAACTTCATATAAATTATATTATATAAAGTTAGTTATTACTATACTTTTATTAAAGAATTAAATTAAACTTATATTAAACACTATAAAATTATTTAAGTTATATTAAGTTTAAAAGTTTATAACTTTTTATATAATATTATAAACTATTATTATATTAAGTAAAGCTTACTTTAGTTAATATTTAACTTAATTTTATATTAAACCTTAAACTTATTGAATATAATTTATTAAAATATATTTATTTAAAATAGTTTAAATTAATATTTAAAGTTTAAGTTAGCTATAATAGTTTTACTATAAGTCTATATTAAATACTTATTAAACTAATTATAATAATAAATATTAAGATTTTTTATTTTAATAAATTAAAAGAAGTATAGGAATATTTACTTTATACTTTATATAAATTAAAGTTAAAGCTTAATTAAGTATAAAAAAAGACTAAATATTTATTAAAGAGCCTTTAACTTTTAATTAATTAACTATTGTTTTTATTATTTAAAATTAATATAATATTAAAGGTTTAAATTAAGTTTAATATAGAGACTAAAATAGCTTTATATTAAATTTTAAAAGAGAAAAAAATACTTATAATTTTTAATAAAGTATAAAAAAAAAAAAAAGGGAAAAACCTTAAAAAGGTTTTCTTTATTTATAAAAAAGAGGTAGCACTTTAAATTATTTATTAAACTATTTAATAATATATTAAACTTAATTAAGAAATTATTAATTATTATTTTACTACTATACTTTACTTAAACTACTTATTATTAAGGTTTAACTTAAGCCTATACTTAAAGGCTATTAAATTAATAGCTTTAAATAATTAAATATATAATAATTATTCAATTTAATAATTACTATACCTTTAAATTAATAGTATAGCTATATTATAACTTAACACTCTTTTTAACCTTTTATAACCTTTTATATTACTTTATATTTTATAATATATAGTTAGTATACTATACCTTTTTTAATAATTTAGCTTAACTTTATATAAAGCTTAATTTAAACTTATAAAGCCTTTACCTCTTTCCTTTAAATTTAATATATTTTTATATACTTTTTTATATATATTACCTATACTTTTTATTAAACTTTTTTTAATAATTATAGCTAAAGCTTAGTTAATAGTATATTAACTTTTATAATAAATACTATTAAAGGCTTAACTTAAGCCTCTTTAATACTTATATTTATTACTATATATAGGTTTTCCCCTTTATTTTAAGGTTTTTTCTATATAAATTACTAAAATAAGGTACTAGCTAAGGGCTCTATGCCCCCTAAAGTAATTAAATAAATAAATAAACTACTATTTTTTTTAAAGTAAAAGAGAACCTTTTATATATATTAAATATAATTTTTATAGAACTTATTAATATAAATTAAGATATTACTAAGATAAGTAGTAATATATAAGCTAAAGGTATTATTTAAAGTATTATTAATATATTATTAAAATATAGCTAAGGCTTTAATTAATTTAAAAAAATAAATAAGCTACTTAAAGAGGCTAAAGTATATATAAAAGGTAGTAAAGTGCTTATTTTCTATAGTAATTAATAAATAATAAAAGGCTATTTATATATTAAGCTTTATAAACTATTTAACCTTTATTAAAGATTATAATATTTCCTTTATTAATAGTAATAAATAGTAGTTTTAATTTATAACTTTATTTAAAGAATAATAATTTATATAAAATTATTAACCTTTATTTACTTTTTTAATAAAAAGGATTAATAATATTATTAAAGAGAATAAAGTTTAAATTTATTCTTTATTAATTAATTTTATAATTTACTTTTAAATTTTTAAAAGTTAATTATATAGTGTATTATATAATAATATTTATAAAAGTTTTAAAGTAAAGCTATTTAAGTTATTTTATAAATAAATATAATAGTTTAAATAGCTTTAGTATAATAAAACAGTTTTTTTATTTTTTCATTAAAGATATTTGTAAGGTTCTATAAATTTAATAATAAATATATTATAATATTAATATTTAAAGAGGTTAAGTTATATTATATTTAATAAAATAATATTAAGTTCTTTTAAATTAATTACTATAAAAGTAAAAGCTATATTTAATTTAACTATATATTATATAAAGGCTATATAAATAAATCTTAATATTACTATAATAAAGGTAAAAGTATAAGAATGATTTAAAGTTTTAATTTAAAGGCTTAATTAAATCTTTATAATAAAAAGGTAGTAAGTAATATAAATTTTTATTTTATTTCATAATAATCAAAGTGATTTTAAAATATAATTATATGAAAGGCTGGAAATTATATAATCTACTATAGAAAATATATAATTATTAATATTAAATATAAAGTATATAAAATAAGTAATATATAAACGCTATATAAAGGCTTATTTTTAATTAATATTAACTTTAATTACTATAATAATTTAATATAAAGTAAAAAGAGAAATATATTTAAATTTTAAATATTATATAATATATTTATTTATAATAATAAAACTATTATAACTATTATTAACCTAAGTATTAAAAATATTTTATTATTATTATAACGAATAAGTAAAAGAAATAATAGTTTTTTTATATAACCCTTTATTTCTTTATATAAATATATTAAGTTATTAAAAAGTAAGTAATATAAGTTTTTATTATTTAATAAATATTTATTATTAAAACTTAATTAATAAATATCTTTTTTTAAATTAAATTAAAAAGGTTTATTTATTATTTCTTTATTAAAGACTTTATATATTTAAATAGCTACTATATTAAAATAAAAAGGAAAAGAGAGACTATAGCTTTACATATAATATTTAGTAATATTATAATAGAAATATTACTTTATTTAATATTATTATTTAATAATATTTTATTTTATTTGTATAATTTATTTATTTTATAATAAATAATTTAGCTTACTTTAAGATTTATTTTTTATAAACCTATTACTTTTTTTAAAAATAATATTTGTAAAGGTAATAAAGTTAATATTAATTATAAAAATATTTTTTTTATAGTTTTAAGCTTAATAGCTATATTAATAAGCTTTAATATTTTTTTTTAAATAATAAAAGTTAATATTAAAGGTAATATTATAGTAATATTTTATTACTTTATAGTAATTATTATAAGTAATATTATAGCTTATATAGTAATTATATATATATTTATTAAATATAGTATAAAACTTAAAAAGCTTTACTATATTTACTTAATTAATATTCTTAATAAAAATAAGCTTTTATTTAAAATAAATATAAAAGTTATTAAAATACTTATTTATATATTATTTTAACTAATTTAGCTTAAAAACTATTTATTTATATATTATTTCAACTAATTTAGCTTAAAAACTACTTATTTCGTTTAATAAAGATTTATAAATATACTATTAAAGTAATAAAAAAAGTATTAAAGGTCATAATTAAAAGTATATCTTAATTTAAAAAATGAAGTAATATATTTTTATATCTTTAAGCTTAGGTTTTAATAAATTAAAAACTATTTATTATAATTAATGTTAATAAAGTCTAAATTAACCTTTAGTTTATAAGCTATAAAGCTTTACTATTTTTAAAATAAAGCTTTATTATTATTAAATAGTATTTTTATAATATATAGTTTATACTTTAATTATTTTAATATAAAGGCTAAGGTTATTATTAAAGTTATAAATATATTACCCTATATTGCTACCTTTATTGCTACTATACAAAGATATATCTCTATTAATTATACTTTATATTATATAACTATTTTTTAAAGAAATTATAATTTATAAACATTATTAAGCTAACTTTTATAGTTATTATTTATTAAGTTTATATTAAATTTATATTAACTTTACTATATTTATAATAGGTAATAAATATTATAAATTAGCCTAAATAGTTATTATAATTTAGTATTAATAAAGTTATTATTAACTATAAAGAGAAGGAAAGTCCTTTTTCCCTCTCTTTTTTCTATTAATTTATATACTTTTATATATTTATATACTTACCTAGTAAAGTCTTATTGAAGCTTTTTTAAAAGCAGTTTTAATAAAAGTATAGTAAAGCATTAAAGGTAGTTAATATTCTATATCCCTTTTTACTATAGCTAATAGGCCCCCCTTTATAGCGTTATAAATTTAAAATCTAAGCTACTAGCTTAAATTCATTACACTTTATAATATTTTAATTTATATTAATAAGTTTTATAAAAATTATATTTAATATATATAAAAGGTGCTCTTTTACCTTTAAATAATAAGCCATTACTTTAATATTAATAAGTATACCTTTAAAGTAAAAAAGGTAAAATACTTAAAATTTATCATTTATATAAAATATAAGCTTTACTTAAATTTTAAAAAAGAAAGTAGTTATTTATAATTAAAAAGCCTTTATTAAAGTATAAAAAGTTTAAAGCTTTATAAATTTTATAAATTTTTATTAAACATTTATAGCTAACTTTTTAAACTTTATTAAATTACTTTTTATATTTATTAAAAAAGGTAGATTATTATTTAATATAAAGGATATAAAATTACTTTTACTACTTTAAAAATATATTTATTTTATATTAAAGTTTAATTTAATAAAATCTTAAAAAGAATTTAATATTCAAAGTTAATATCTTTAAAAAAGTATTAAAAAGCGATTTATTTTAATAAAATAAAGAGAGTATACTTTGATTAATAATTTATTATTTAATATATTTATGAAGTATTAAATAAAATTATATAATTTATAATAAAAAGTTATTAAATATTATTTTTTACTTTAAAGCTTAGTTAATTAAACTATATAATATTACTTAACTATTCATAATCTTTATTAATTATAAAAACTTAAAGTATTTTATTAGCTTATATAAAATATTTAAATATTAAGTATAATAAATAAAAATTTTAATACTTTTTACTTTTATTTTTATTATTACTTTAGTTTATAAACTATGAAACTTAATACTTTTTTATAATATAAATAAAATAAAAGCTATAACTTTATTAATTTTTAAAGCTTAATTTATTTAATTTAATTTCTATTATTAATATATAAAAGAATTTTAATAAAACTTTATTTAAAACTTTTTAAAAACTATTATTATTACCTTAGCTTTATTAAAATTACTATTTAAATAAAAGCTATTTTTAAAGAAGTATATTTAAAGCTTATAAAATTAAGTCTTTATAATAAACTTAATTTATTATATAAAACTATATATATTATATAATAAACTATAGTATTTTTTATTTAAAGCTATTATTAAAGCTTAAATAAAAAACTATAGTATTAATATTTATAAAGTATTATTATTTTAAAGTTAATTATAAGCTTTATGATATAAGCCTTTTATAACTATATTAATTTAGTATATATATAATTTTTTTTATTAAAATATTTTAAAAAATATATAACCTTTTAAGCCCTTTATTAAACCTTTTATTAAAATAAAATATTTATTAATATAATATAATTTATTTATAATTACTTTTACTATAAAGAATATAAAAGCTATAAGCTTTAATAAAGCTATTTTCAATTAATTTTAATATTACATTATTATTAATTTTAAATTTTATTTTATTTTGTAATAAAGGTATTTATTTTTAATAATTAATATTATAATTCTTTATATTTATTATAAACTAACTCTTTAAATATATTTGTTTAAAAGTAATAATATATATAATAATTAAGAAAACTTTCGCGATTTTGCCTGCATTATAATAACGCTGTAGAATTAACTTAAATTAACTTAAAAAGTAAATAAAAAGTTTTACTATATTTATTTACCCCTTTTTATAATAATATATTAGGCCTAAAGTATAAGTATAGTAAGTAGTATAATAATAATAAATATTAATATAAAAAACTATAGTATTTTATAGAGCTACTATAATCCCCTTATTTATTATAATAAGTTTATAGTAAAAAACTAAATTAATACTATAGTTAATATAGCTTAAAACTAAGTATTAGTTTATTTATAATAAAAATATAATAAAATTACTAAGTTAATACTAACCTTTTTACTAAAAGGAGTTTAAAAGGTTATTTTATATATTATTAATATAAAAATAATATAAGCTTATTATAAATAATTTACTAATCCTTAAAAATTAATTATAATTACTAACTTTAAAGTAATAGTTAAAAAGGTAATTAAAAAAGCTATTTAACTTAAAACTATATTAACTATAATATAGATTAAAATTATAGTTAATAGCGTTACTTTAATAATTAATAAGCTTATTTACTTAATTACCTTTATAGTAGTATTACTTTATATTTATAAAGAGATTATTATTAAAGGTAATTTAATTAATAAAGTAGTTAAATAATATAGCCTAAAAGATATTATTTATACTATTAATAAAGCTATAAATAAAGATACTATAGTAGCTATAAAGCGCCTTTATAGCAGTAATATAGTAGTTACCTTTAAAGATATAGCTTAACTTTATATTAAAAATATAAAATAAGTTTAAATTACTTTTAGCTTAAATAAAATACTAAACTAATAAATATTTAGTATTATTATTAAAGAATTCTTTATTTATTATATATATTAGGTTATAAAAGAAAATATTCTTTATTACTTTACTTTTATTAATAGTAGTAATATTACTAAAGGTATAGTATAAAAACTCTATAATATTATAATATAAGCTTTCTTTATCTTTAAAATTAAGGATATTAATATAGCTAATAAACTATATTATAAAGAAGTTATTTATAAAGCTAAAATATTTAAAGCTAAATTATATAATTAAGCTTTTTACTTATATTAATATTATTAATACTTTAAATTTAACTATATTACTATATACTATACTATAACTCTATATTATAATTACTATACTATTATTAAGTATACTTTTAAGACTAATTACTTAGCTATTATAGATATAAAGTAAAAGTAATATATTAACTATATAAATACTTACTTTATTTAATTAAAACATTACTTAATTATTAATAACTATTAAATAAAAGCTTATATTATATATTTAAACTAATATAGTAGCTTTACTACTCTACCTATATTAACCTTTATAAATATAAATAGCTAAATTAAAATTTAAACCTATAATTAATATAAATAAGTTAATAATACTCTTTTTAATAAAGCCTTACTTTAAAAGTATAGTAAATACCCTTAAAGTAATTATAATTAATATTTAAGCCTTAATATAATATTTATACCCCCTTTATTATAGCTTTAAGGTATTATTAAGGCCTTCTTTAGCTATTACTTTAGCATTAAATTAGCCTCTTTATTATAAAAAACCCCTTTACCCTTTAATTAAATATAATATTATAAGTAATATATTAAAATATATAAAAGAAAATATAACTTATTTACTTAGCTTTTAAATTTTAATTTAAAATTAATATAGTAGTAATTTAAAAACTATATAGTATTAATAAAGACCCTTTAAACCTAAGCTTAGATTTTTACTAACTTATAGCTTAAAATAAAAAAATAACTATTTATATTTACTATTAATATAGCTTTAGCTTATAAATAATATATTTTAGTATTAATTAATATACTATAACCCTTTATAATATTAATATTTACTTTATTTACTCTTTTATTTACTATTATAACTAAATAACTCCTTTTTATAACTTTTTTATAAAACTACTATAGTATTATTATATTTTTATTAATAACTTTAATTAATATTACCTCTTTTAAAATTAATATAGCTATATATTACTTAATAGTAATAAACTTTAAATAGTTATAGCTTAATAGTAATTTAAATTTATTATACTTTAAAGTAAAATAATATAATAAGTATAAAATAAAAGAGATAGTACTATTAACTATATTTAATTTTTTATTAACCTTTAAACCTAATTTTTAAAAGAATTAAACTTTATTAAGTTTAACTATATTTTATAGCTAATTTATATTACTTTTTATAATTATAGTTTTATAACTATTACTATTAAATAACCTTTATATTACTTTAAATAGCTTTAAATAAATAAAATACTTATTATTATTAAAGTAGTGTATTACTTCTACCTTTTCTTTATATTAACTATCTTTAATACTCTTTATTAAATTAACTCCTTTATTATATAGTTTATAATTAAACTTATTATTATTACTACCTTTTTTATATTAAAGGGCCTTTATAATACTTTTAAAGTATAGTTATAATAAACCTTTAAGGTTTATAAAGCTATTTATAATATAAAATATATTTAAAGACTTTAATAATATTACTATATTAAAGTAAGCTAATAAACTACTATTAATATAGCTTTAAATTAAAAATAAGTTATTTATAAAGAATAATATAGCTTTTAATACTATATAATAGTAAATATAATAGCTAAAAAGAGTAACCTTTAAAAACTAAAATAATAGACTTAACTTTATAATAACTTACTACTTAAAACTATTTAAGTTTTAGCCCTTTATTATAATAGTAATAGTATATTTTTAGCTACTTTTTATTATAATAAAGTAGAGGTATTCTTTAATAGATTTTTTTCTACCTTAACTATTTATATAAATAATATATTAGCTAACCTTAGCTTTTAACTTAACTTTACTATATTTTTAAAAAAAAACTACTTTATAGCTTTAAAGATATATATTATAATTAAAGGATTAATTAGCTAAAAAGCCTTTAAATTTAATAAGCTTTTAATAAAGTTCTTTAAAGCTTATAGTAAACTATTTATTAATATTCTTTTTAACTTACTTAATATATACTACTATATTAAGTATTACTTAGCTTTATTTTAAAAGGCTAAAGTTATAGTTCTTTATAAGTTAAAAAAGTTATTTAAGGAAAGGAAGTATATTAATATATAGAGATTAATCTCCTTTTTTAGTATTATAAATAAGGTATTAAAAGTAATAATAATAGTATAAATTATTTATATAGCTAAGAAAGGTAGCGCTTTTTTAAAGCTTTAAATAGGTAATTATATTAATTATTTTATAAAGGTAGCCTTTATTATTTTAATAAAAGCTATATATATAGTATAGCACTATAGCAGTACTATATTACTTTTTTAGCTTAATATTTTAACTATCTTTAATATAATATATTATATTAAACTTATTTATATAATAGTTTTTATTAAACTTTTTATATAAATAGTGTACTAAACCTAAGCCTTTACTATATTATATAAAGCTTACTTTATATTTAATAGCTAAATAGTAATTCTCTATATAATATTTATAAAGGTCTCTTAAAGGTCCTTTATATTTTTAATTCTCTTCCTCCTTTATACCTTACTTTATACTAAATTTATAATAGTTAACTTTATATTAATATTTAGCTTTTTTAATAACACTAATATTTTAATATATAGCTATATAATAAAGAAGACTTAAGCTTAATTTAAAAACACTTAAGTAGTTTATTAAAAATAGTTTTATAAATTAAGCTTAAAGTTTTATTTATAAAAAAGTAAACTTATTTACTTAAGTAAAAGGAGATAGCTAATAATAATATTAATTTAACTTAAAACTATAATAGTTTAGTTAATATAGTTAGCTTATTTCTTTAGTATTTAAATTTACTATAAACTTTAATAAAAGGTTTATTAACTTAAGCTTATTATAAAATTAATATAATAGTAACTTACCTTTACTATACTTTTTATATTTATTTAAAGGTATTTATTATATAAGTTTAAACTCCTTTATATTTAAACTATTTAAAGCTTTATTAATTATAATATAGGCTTATATTATACTTTAATTAAATATAGAGGTATAGCTAAAGGTATTATTAAAGCCTTTATTATAAAGTAAATTTAATACCTTTATATTATTATTAATACTTATAAAGCTATACTATAGTTTTTAATTAAAATTAAAGTAATAATCCCTCCTTTAAACCTATATTTTAATTACTATATTTAATAATTTTATAATAGAATTAAAGTAAATAAAATAGTTAATAAAATCTAAATAGCCTATACTTTAATAGTAATTTACTTTTAATATAGTATTTAATATAAAAGATAACTTTATATTAATTATATATTACTTTTAACTTAACCTTTATTAAACTTTACTATATTATTTATATTTAAAATATTAAAATTAAATTAAAAAGAGTAATAGCTTTAAAAATAAGCTTTAATAGCTTATTAATACTTAAATTAATACTTTACTATAATTAAATAAAATTTAAACTTTTACTTTAAAAAAAAGATACTTTAATTTTACTATTACTTTATTAAATTTAAATTATTAACTTTAATTTAGCTTTATATTAAAAAAATTAGCTTTAACTTTTTCTTTTACTTTTATTATATTTTTAATATAAACTTATTAATATATTATTATTAAAGTAATTATAAAAATATTTACTATTTTATTCTTTAATACTTTAAATATAACTACCTTTACCTTTTAAGGTTTAAAGTAAGCTTAATTTAAAATTTAAAGAAAATCTATACTACCTTTAATTAGCTTAGCTTTATATAATATTTAATAAAATAGCTCTTTAAAACTAATTACCTTTTACACTTTTAACTTACCTTTACTTTATAAAAGGAATAGTAGTAAATAATAGTACCTTTTAATCTTTAATATAAACTTAATATAGGCTCTTTTATTACTTTACCTTTACTACTTTAAACTATTAATATATTATACCTTAGTATTTATATTAGTACTAATATATAATTAAATTAAGCCTTAAATTATTCTATTTTATTTATAAAAAAAAATAAAAGAAAAGAAAAAAATAAAAATAATAAAAATAATAATAAAAAAAAAAGAGAAATAAAAATAAAAGGAAAGAATAAAAGAAAATAAAAAAACCTAAACTTATTAGCTATAAGGCTAGCTATAAGGCTATCTATATATCTCTATATCTCTTTTACTATAGCCCCTTCCCTAAACCCTTTCTCCCTTTATTTTACTACTGTAATGGATTTAAGCTAGTGGCTTAGATCTTAGATATATAATAATGCAGGAAGGGCTTATTAGCCTTATTAGGAAAGAATAGGGGATATATACTACCTATAGAGCCTTACTATACTTCTATAAAGACTGTTTTTAATAAGGCCCTACTAGGACTTTATTAAGTAAATATATAGAGATTTAAAAGTATATAAATTAGTAAAAGAAAGAGAGGGATAAAGGACTTCCTTTCTTTTTATAGTTAATAATAACTCTATTAATATTAAATTATAGTAGCTATTTAAGTTAGTTTATAATATTTATTAACTATTAATAAATATAGTAAAGTTAATATAGACTTAATAAATAATAACTATTAAAGTTAATTTAATAATATTTATAAATTACACTTCCTTTAAAAAATAATTATATAATATAAGGTATAATTAGTAGAGATATACCTCTATATAGTAGTAGTAAGGGTAGTAATATAGGGCGCTATATTTATAACCTTTATAATAACTATAGTTTTTATATTAAAATAGCTTAAGTATAAACCGCTTTTTATAGAGACACTATATAATAATAATAAAGCCTCTTTTTAAATATAGTAAAGCTTTATAGCTTATAAATTAAAGGCTAACTTAGACTTTATTAATATTAATTATAATAAATAGTTCTTAATTTATTAAATTCTAAGCCTAAAAATATAAGAATATATTGCCTTATTTTTTAAATTAAGGTATACCTTTAAGTATAACCTTTAATACTTTCTTTAATATCTTAATAATATATTTATAGACCTTTATTAAAAGAAATAAGTAGTCTTTAAATTAAATTAGCTTAAATAGTATATAGGCAAGCGTTTTAATAACTTTTATATTTATTTTAAGTAAAAGCTTATTTTTATTAAAGGTATTAACTAAGTAAATATAGTAAAACTCTTTAAGCTTTATACTACACTTAATAAATATATATATAACTATTATATAGACTATAATATTCTTTATAATAATTACTATAGAGCAATTAAATATTACTATAGTATTACTTTAAATATTAACTCTTACTACTTAGAAAAACGTACTAAGGCCTGCTAATATAATTACTAAGCTTAGGACTATAAAAGGGATATTTTTATAACTAATATTAATATTACTACCTTTAAAAACGCTGCTTTAAAAATAGGTAAAGGGTCTATAAAAAATAAAGCTTAGGGTAAAATACTTTACTTAATAAAGGGTAAATAAGCGCTATAAGTAAAATAAAATATTATTAAATAGTAGCGCTAAGTAGGCTAGTGCTTATATTATAGTGTAGTAAAATACTATATTTAAAGTTATAACCTTCTTTCTATTTATTATTTAAATAAAGTAGCTATTTAAATATATAAGGTTTTTAATAAAGAGATAATAAGCAAACCTTTTAAGTTTAACTTAAAAAAAGAGATATCTATTACTTAAGTCTTAATAATAAGCATTAATTTAGTAATAAATTATATTATTAACTTTTTAATAACTTAATATATTTATATCTATCGGGCTTGTCCGCCCAGCCGCCCCTATAGCGGTACCGCCTTGCGTCTATAGAGAGACCGTTATTAAGGGCAACTTAATTAGCAAAGCAGTTAAACAGCACAGCCCGGAAGACATTGTTTACGCTATTAATAGAGCTATAGGCAAAGACACTGTAGTAGCTATAAGGCGCCTCTATAACAGCAATACAGTAGTTACCTTTAAGGATATAGCCTAACCTTATACTAAGGATATAGAATAGGTCTAAACCGCTTTTAGCTTAAATATAACGCTAAACTAATAAGTGTTTAGTATTATTATTAAAGAATTCCCTATTTATTATATACACTAGGTTACTAAGGAAAATATCCTTTACTACCTTACCTTTACTAATAGCAGTAGCATTATTAGAGTTATAGCGTAAAAACCCTATAGTACTGCAATATAAGCCCCCCTTATTTTTAAAATTAAAGATATTAATATAGCTAATAGACTATACTATAGAGAAGTTATTTATAAAGCTAAAATATTTAAAGCTAAACTATATAATAAAGCTCTTTACTTATACTAATATTATTAATACTTTAAATTTAGCTATATTACTATATACTACACTATAACCCTATATTACAGCTGCTACGCTACCGCTAAGTACGCTTTTAAAACTAACTACCTAGCTATTATAGATATAAAGTAGGAGTAATATACTAATTATATAAGCACCTACCCCGCTTAGTTAAAGCACTACTTAATTATTAATAACTACTAAATAAGAGCCTACACTATATACTTAAGCTAGCTTAGTAGCTTTACTACCTTACTTATACTAACCTTTATAGATATAAATAGCTAAACTAAGGTCTAAACCTATAGTTAATATAGATAAGCTAATAATACCCTTTTTAATAAAGCTTTGCTTTAAAAGCGTAGTAAGCGCCCTTAAGGTAGCTATAACTAATACCTAAGCCTTAATATAATATTTATACCCCCTTTATTAAGGCCTTAAGGCGCTATTAAGGCCTTCTTTAGCTACTACTTTAGTATTAAATTAGCCCCTTTATTATAAAAAACCCCCTTATTCTTTAATTAAATATAATACTATAAGTAATATATTAGAATATATAGAAGAAAATATAACTTATCTACTTAGCTCTTAAGTCCTAATTTAAAACTAATATAGTAGTAATTTAAGAACTATATAGCACTAATAAAGACCCTTTAAACCTAAGCTTAGGTTTTTACTAATTTATAGCTTAAGGCAAAAGAATAGCTATTTATATTTATTATTAGTATAGCCTTAGCTTATAGATAATATAGTTTAATATTAATTAGTGTACTATAACCCTCTATAATATTAATATTTACTTTATTTACTCTTTTACTTACTATTATAATTAAATAACTCTCCTTTATAACTTTTTTATAAAACTACTATAGCACTGCTATATCTTTATTAATAACTTTAATTAATACTACCCCCTTTAAAATTAATATAACTATATATTACTTAATAGTAATAAACTCTTAGTAGTTATAATTTAATAGTAACTTAGGTTTATTATACTTTAAAGTAAAATAATATAGTAGGTATAAAGTAAGAGAGATAGTATTATTAACTATACTTAATTCTCTATTAACCTTTAAACTTAATTTTTAAGAGAATTAAACCTTATTAGGTTTAACTATATTTTATAGCTTATTTATATTACCTTTTATAATTATAGTTCTATAACTACTACTACTAAATAACCTTTACACTAATTTAAATAGCTTTAAATAAATAAAACACTTACTACTATAGAGGTAGTGTACTACTTTTACCCCTTCTCTATACTAACTATCCTTAATACTCTTTATTAAATTAACTCCTTTATTATATAGCTTATAATTAAACTTATTATTATTACTACCCTTTTTATACTAAAGGGCCTTTATAATACCTTTAAAGTGTAGCTATAGTAGACCTTTAAGGTTTATAAAGCTATTTATAATATAAAATATACTTAAAGACTTTAATAATATTACTATATTAAAGTAAGCTAGTAGGCCGCTATTAATATAGCTTTAAATTAAAAATAAGTTATTTATAATAAATAATATAGCTCTTAATGCTATATAGTAGTGAATGTAATAGCTAAAAAGAGTAACCTTTAAAAACTAAAACAATAGACTTAACTTTATAGTGGCTTAATATTTAAAATTATTTAAGTTTTAGCTCTTTACTATAGTAGTAATAGTATACCCTTAGCTACCTTTTACTATAATAAAATAGAGGCATTCTTTAATAAATTCTTTCCTACCTTAACTGCCTATATAGATAATATACTAGCTAACCTTAGCCCTTAACTTAACTTTATTACATTTCTAAAGGAAGACTGCTTTATAGCCTTAGAGATATATAATATAATTAAAGGACTAGCTAGCTAAAAAGCCTTTAGACTTAATAAGCTTTTAATAGAGTTCCTTAAAGCCTATAATAAACCGCTTATTAACGTTCTCTTTAACCTACTTAATATATACTACTATATTAAGCATTACTTAGCTTTATTTTAAAAGGCTAAAGTTATAGTTCTTTATAAGCTAGGAAAGTTATTAAAGGAAAGGAAGTATATTAATATATAGAGATTAATCTCCCTTTTTAGTGTTATAGATAAGGTATTAAAAGCAGTAATAGTAGTGTAGATTACCTATATAGCTAAAGAGGGCGGCGCTTTTTTAAAACTTTAGATAAGTAACTATACTAATTATTCTATAGAGATAGCCTTTATTATTTTAATAAAAGCTATATATATAGCGTAGCACTATAGCGGCACTATATTGCTCCTTTAGCTTAATATCTTAGCTGCCTTTAATATAGTATATTATATAAAACTTATCTATATAATAGTCTTTACTAGACTCCCTATATAAATAATGTACTAAACCTAAGCCTTTACTATATTATATAAAGCCTACTTTATATTTAATAGCTAAATAGTAGCCCTTTATATAGTACCTATAGAAGTCCTTTAAAGGTCTTTTATATCCCTAATTCTCTTTCTCCTCTATATTACCTTACTTTATACTAAGCTTATAATAATTAACTTTACACTAATACTTAGCTTTTTTAATAATATTAATATTTTAATATATAGCTATATAATAGAGAAAACCTAGGCTTAACTTAAAACTGCTTAAGTAGTTTATTAAGAATAGTTTTATAAATTAAGCTTAAAGTTCTATTTATAAAAAAGCAAACTTATTTACTTTAGTAGAAAGAGATAGTTAGTAATAACATTAGTTTAACTTAAAACTGTAATAGTTTAGCTAATATAGTTAGCTTATTTTTTTAGTATTTAAATCTACTATAAACTTTAATAAAAGGCCTACTAGCTTAAGCTCACTATAAAACTAATATAGTAGTAACTTACCTTTACTACACTTTTTATATTTATTTAAAGGTACTTACTATATAAGTTTAAACTCCTCTATATTTAGGTTATTTAAAGCTTTATTAGCTATAGTATAGGCTTATATTACACCCTAACTAAATATAAAGGTATAGCTAAAAGTATTGCTAAAGCCTTTACTATAAAGTAAACTTAATGCCTTTATACTATTACTAATATATATAAAGCTATATTATAGTTTTTAGTTAAAATTAAGGTAGTAATTCCCTTTTTAAACCTATACTTTAACTACTATACTTAATAATTTTATAATAGAATTAAGGTAAATAGAATAGCTAATAAAATTTAAATAGTCTACGCTTTAATAGTAATCTACCTTTAATATAGTATTTAATATAAAAAATAACTCTATATTAACTATATACTGCTTTTAACTTAGCCTTTACTAAACCTTACTATATCCTTTATATTTAAAACACTAGAATTAAACTAAAAAGAGTAATAGCTTTAAAAATAAGCTTTAGTAGCTTATTAATACTTAAGTTAGTATTTTACTATAGCTAAATAAAACCTAAACTTTTACTTTAAAAAAAAGATACTTTAACTTTACTACTACTTTATTAAGTTTAAATTATTAGCCTTAATTTAGCTTTATACTAAAAAGATTAACCTTAACTCTTTCCTTTACTTCTACTATATCTTTAGTATAAACTTATTAATATACTGCTATTAAGGCAACTATAAAGATATTTACTATTTTATTCTTTAATACTTTAAATATAACTACCTTCGCTCTTTAGAATTTAAAGTAAGCTTAATTTAAAACCTAAAGGAGATCTATATTACCTTTAACTAGCCTAGCTTTATATAATACTTAGTAAAGTAGCTCCTTAAAACTAATTACCTCTTATACTATTAACTTACCCTTACTTTATAAAATAAATAATAGTAGATAATAATACCTCTTAGTCCTTAATATAAACTTAATATAGGCCCCTTTATTACTTTACCTTTACTACTCTAAACCGTTAGTATATTATACCTTAGTATTTATACTAGTACTAATATATAACTAAATTAAGCCTTAAATTGTTTTATTTTATTTATAAAAAAAAAGAGATAAAAGTATAAAAAAAATAAAAAAAAATAAAAATAAAAATAATAATAAAAAAAAAGAGAGATAAAAATAAAGGGAAAAATAAAAGAAAATAGAAAACCTAAACTTATTAGCTATAAAGCTAGCTATAGGGCCGCCTATATACCTCTATATCTCTTTTACTATAGCCCCTTCTTTAAACCCCTCCCCTCTTTACTTTACTACTACTATTATTATCCTCTCTCTCTCTATCTTTAAACCCCTTTACTACTACTTTAAAGCTAATATAGGCTTTATTTATACCTATTAAGGACTATTTTATTAGGTTATTTTATTGCTTTAATAAATAGGTAATTTAGTTTATATAGATTAGTATCTTACACTTAAAAATGCCACTATAGCTAATAGTTATAGTAAAGGCTTAACTTAAACCTTATATTAAAGCTAACTTAGTATTAATAAGGCGCTTAGCTATTTACTAAATAACTTTATATAAATTATATTATATAATATTAATTACTAATATGCCTTTATTAAGGAATTAAGTTAGATTTATATTAAATACTATAGAATTACTTAGGTTATATTAGGCTTAAAAGTCTATAACTTTCTACACTATATTATAAACTATTACTATATTAAATAAAGCCTACCTTTAGTTAGTATTTAACTTAGCTCTATATTAAACCTTAAACTTATTAAGTATAACTTACTAAGCTATATATATTTAAAATAGTTTAGACTAATACTTAGAATTTAAGTTAGCTATAGCGGCCTTGCTATAAATTTATATTAAATACCTACTAAATTAATTATAGTAATAGATATTAAGATCTTCTATTTTAGTAAGGTAAGGGGAGCATAGAAATGCCTACTTTATACTCTATATAGGTTAAAATTAAAGCTTAAATAAATATAGAGAGAGACTAAGTATTTATTAGAGGGCCTTTAACTTTTAATTAACTAGCTATTTTCTTTACTACTTAGAATTAGTACAACACTAAAGGTCTAAACTAGCCTTAATATAGGGACTAAAATAGCCTATACTAAATTTTAAAAGAGAAAGGGATACTTATAATTTTTTAACTAAATATAAAGAGAGAAAGAGAGAAAAAGAGAAAAAACCCCTAAAGGGGTCCCCCTTTACTTATAAAAAAAGAGTAGTGCCTTAAATTATTTATTAGATCACTTATTAATATACTAAACCTATTTAGGTAATTAATAACTACTATTCCGCTACTATACTATACCTATACTATTTACTACTAAGGCTTAATTTAGTTCTATATTTAGTATTTACTAAATTAGTAACTCTTAATAATTTAGTATATAATAATTACTTAATCTAATAATTAGCATGCCTTTAGATTAGTAGCGTGGCTATATTATAACCTACAACCTTCTATAACCTTCCGTGCCCTTCTACATTGCCTTACGTTCTATAGTATATAGCTAGCACACTATACCCCTTTTAATAACCTAGCTTAGCCTTAAATAAAGCCTAACCTAAGCTTATAGAGTCCTTACCTCTCCCCCTTTTAAATTTAATATATTTTTATATACCTTTTTATATATACTACCTATACCCTTTACTAAACTCCTTTTAATAACTATAGCTAAAGCCTAGCTAGCAGTACACTAATTTTTATAATAGGCACTGCTTAAGGCCTAACCTAAGCCCCCTTAGTACCTATACCTACTACTATATATAGGTTTTCCCCCCTGTTCTAGGGTTTTTCCTATATAGGTTACTAAGACAAGGTACTAGCTAAGGGCTCTATGCCCCCTAGAGTAAATAAATAAATAAATAAATAAATAATATATTTATATAAAGAGATAGAAGGCTATATAAAGAAACTATTATTTCTTTTACTTATTCTTTATAATAACACTATATTCTTTATTATTTAAGTTAATAATAGTTATAATAGTTTTACTACTATAAGTAAATATATTATATAACGCTTAAAACTCTAGTATATCCCCTTTTTTATATTATATTAAGTTATTATAGTAGTAAAAGCTACTTTAAAATAAAACTAAGCCTTTATAAAGTGCTTATATATTACTTACTTAGTTTACTTTATAGCTAATATTAATAGATAGGTATTCTTTATTATAGCCTATATAATCTTAAGTCTTTTATATAACTATATCCTTAAATTACTTTAGTTATTATAAATAAAATTAAGATTTATATTATTTAACACTATTTTATTATAAAAGCTTAATTAAGCCTTTAAATTTAAGCCTTAAATAGCTACTACACTTTTATCTCTACTATAGTAGTATTAGGATTTATTTATATAGCTTTAATATAATATATAGCTAAATTAAATATACTTATTACCCTTATAGTAATAAGTTTAAAAGAGATTAATATTATTTTATTAAATATAATAAATAGCTCTATCCCTTCAAATAGTAATATTATTATATAGCTTTTACTTAAGTTATAGAATTTTATAAATATATTTAGTAAAGAGAAAGTAAATGCTTTTTTACTACACTAAGGCTATTTAAATTACTATATACGCTTATAAAATAACCTTAATAGCTTTACTTTAAAACTTTTATAAGCGCTACTATATAATATACTTTATAACTAGCTCTTTAAAATTTAAAAATAAATTATAAACTTAATAAATAAAGGGTAGATTTAAATATTATCCTCCTTAGCTATAATATTAGTTCTTTTTTTTAAAAAGGTAGGTAAAGAATAGTGATTTTATATTAACTATTATACCTTAAATAAGGTTATAAACTAAGACTAATACCTACTACTACTAGTAAAGGAGACTTTATAATCCTTAATAAAGGCTAGGTAGTTTATAAAGCTTAATATTTATATAGCCTTCTATTATTTATAAGTAGTAGTAAAGGATAAATATCTTATAGCTTTTTATATATAATTTAGCCTCTTTAAGTGGCTTATCTACCCCTTTAGCTTAGCTAAGGCCTTAGCTATATTTTAATAATATATTAATAGCGCCTTAAGTAATGCCTTTAGGCTATATACTACTGCCTACTTTAATAATATCTTAATTTATATTAATAGGTTTTAAAAGGATTATATTTAATATATATAGAAGGTTCTCTCTTATCTCTATAAGGCAGGCCTCTACTTTAATATTAGTAAATATACCTTTAGTATAAAGGAGATAAAGTACCTAAGGTTTATTATTTATATAAAGTATAAGCTTTACTTAAATCTAAAGAAAATTATAGCTATTTATAATTAAAAGGCCTCTATTAAGGCATAAAGGGTTTAAAGCTTCCTTAGTTTTATAAACTTTTACTAGAAATTTATAGCTAACTTCTTTAACCTTACTAATTTACTCTTTATATTTATTAAAAAGGGTATACTATTTATTTAGTTAATAAAATATAAGGCTACTTTTATTACCTTAAAGAATGTATTTATTATATACTTAATCTTAACTTAATAGAATCTTAAAAGGGATACTATAGTTAAGGCTAATGCTTTAAAGAAGGCTTTAAAGAGTTACTTATTTTAATATAATAAAGAAGGTATTCTATAATTAATAGCTTACTACTTAATTTACTTATTAAGTATTAAGCAAAACTATATAATTTATAATAAAGAACTATTAAGTATTATCTCTTACCTTAAAGCTTAATTAGCTAAATTATATAGTATAGCTTAATTATTTATAATTTTTATTAACTATAAAAACCTAAAGTACTTTACTAATTTATATAAAATATTAGAATAGTAAGTATAATAAATAGAAATACTAACGCTCTTTAACTTCTACCTCTATTACTACTTTAGCTTATAAGCTACTAAATTAAATGCCTTTTTATAATATAAATAATATAAAAGCTATAACTTTACTAACCTTTAAAGCTTAATTTACTTTATTTTAATTTCTACTATTAATATATAAAGAGAACACTAACTTAATTCTACTTAAAATTCTATTAAAACTTCTATAGCTACTTTAGCCTTAATAGTATTACTATTTAAATATAAGCTATTTTTAAAGAAGTATATTAAAGACCTTTAAAATTAAGCTTTAATAATAGACTTAACTTACTATATAAAGCTATAAGCTTTATATAATAAAGTATAGCGTTTTCTATTTAAAGCCACTACTAAGGCCTAAATAGAAGATTATAGTATTAATATCTATAAAGCGTTATTATTTTAAAGGTAATTATAGGTACTATAATATAAGCCCCTTATAACTATATTAATCTAGTATATATATAATTCTTCTTTACTAAAACACTTAAGAAAAAATGTAACCTTTTAGGCCCTTTATTATAACTTTTATTAAAATAAAATATCTATTAATATAGTATAGTATATCTATAATTACTTCTACTATAAAGGATATAAAAGCTATAAGCTTTAATAGAGCTACCTTTAGCTAATTCTAGCACTAAACTATTATTAATTTTAAATTTTAGTTAATTTTATAATAAAGCTACCTACCTTTAATAACTAAACACTATAGTACTTTATAGTTATTATAAACTATCTCTTTGAATATATTTAGCTAAAGGTAATAGTAAATATAATAGCTAAGGAGTGCGCTACTTAATTCTTATTTTATTAATAATGTTTCTATAGTTTTCTTTATAGTATTATCTTTAATTATAGTTTAAATTAAGTTAGCTTTTTTTTAATTTATCCTTTACTCTTTAATAGAAATTAAATAATTACTCTCTACTATCTATTACCCTTAAATAAATAAAGATATAAAGTAAGTAAATTAAAAAGTATAAGCAGCCCTTTATATAATAGTAGAATTCTTATAATAAAACTAGCTATTTTACCTTTCTATTTATTAGCTAATATTAAATAACTATATATTTATAGTAATTAAAATAAGCGTAAGTTTAGCGACCTATAAATATAATATAGAACTAATTTAATACTTATTAAAATTACTTTAAAGCTATATATCTCTTAAAGGCTATATAGTTTAATTCCTTAAGTATATTTAAAAGGGTATATAACTAATTTAAATAGTAATTAACTTTACTTAATAACGCTAGTAAAATACCTTAAATAAATTATAATACTCTATTAAGTGCTTTTAAGTTAAGGATCTTATATAGCTTAACTTATAATATATTAAAACTAACTATTTTAATTATAAACTTAACTAAGTTATAGTAAAATACTATATCTTTAAGGTCTCTATACCTTTTACTATATACCTTAATATTTTAAGCAGTATTTATTTAGTTTCTTATATTAATTTTATTAAATATATAGTAAATAACCCTTTACTTTTTTAAATAGTTTAAAATATATATTTAAACTTACTTCTACTAATATTTAAAGAGAACACTACCTTAGTAAAATATATAGTTAAGGAGGTTTTAATAGTTAAGAACGCTTAAGATAGAGGCTAATAATATAATATCTTAATTAAATAAGCAAGCTATAAATAACCTATATAGAAGCCTTTAAAATCTATAGAGGATATAGAGGTATTAATATAATTTAAATTATAATAAAAGGATATATATTTCTATAATAGGCTTATTATATAATAATAGAGTTTAATTTTATACTTACTTAAAGGCCTATTTAAACTTAAATAAAATCCTATAATATATCTTACTTTTACTTTATTTATTACTAATAATTATAATTATTATCTTTATTAAACCCTTTCTCTTTATTATTTTCTTTATCCTTTATTTAATTTAATAATAAAGGCTATTATAAACTTCTATATTACCTTACCCTTTATATAAAAGAGAATAATAAAGGTATTTATATTATAAATATAATAAGTAAAGTATAAATAAGTATTATTATTATAGCTTACTATTAAAATTAATATTAAGTATATAAATAATATTAATAGCTAAAGCTACTATAAAGGGATAGGTAGGTTTTAATTAAAAATTATTAAAGTAGTAGTATAGTAATAAATATATATTATATAGCGCTATACTTAGTTTATATTAAATTAATAATACTAAAAATAAAGGTATAAAGGTTTTAAAATATATAAAGGCTAAATAAGTTAAAAGCTAATAATAAAAGAGAGGTAAATTTAAGTATATTTAAATATATATATAATACCTAAAGAGAGGTATTATAAAAGGTAATAAGTAATTATTATACTTTAAAATATATATACTTAATACACTTTAAAGTCTATAAAGGGGTGGTTATATTATAAATAGTGCCTTTAATATAGTATAAAGAGTGATTAATATAGAATATAATATTTTAAAAAGTAATAAGTTATTTTTAAATATCTTTTAAAGTATTAAATAAAGGGATAGTAATATAGCTTATTATTAAAATAATACTTAAAGAGGTAAAGGTATTACTTAAAGAGATAAGGGTTTTTAAAATATTAAACTAACTATTTATATCTATTAAAGGTATTAAAGGTATATAAGTAAAGGGCAGCCTTTAAAGGGGTATATTAAGTATTATAAATAGTGCTATTATAAAGGCTAAGGTAAAGGCAGTAGTAGCGTTAGCTATAGAGGTAATAAATATAAAGGTAGCAGTAATAGTAGTAAAAATACTCTTAACTTTTTAATTAAGTAATTATTATTATTAATATAAAGATAGACGCCTTACTTATTTTAAAAATATCTTCTTTAATTAAATAAAGCTAAGTCTTAGCTAAATATATTAAAATAGTATATTAAAAGCAGTAAAATAATAGGGATAGCTAATAGTAATATTATAATAAATAGTATTTATTATATTATAAGTAAAATAATATAATTATAAATTAATAGCTAATTATTTATACCTTTAGTTATAAATATAATAATATTACTTATAAAATATATATAAGTTATCTTTAATTAAGAGGTAGTAAAGTATATTATTTATAATAATATAAATAAAGTATAAAAGATATAGTAAAGTTTTTTATTAATAAATAAAAAACTATTTATCTTTAAAGTTACTTTAAACTAAGTACTTTTTTAATATATATAGTAAATTCTCCTCTATAAAGGTATTAATAAAAGTAAAGGTAAATATTTTATTAAAATATATTAAGTTAGCTCTATATTTATATAAAATATATATATTACTTATATAAATATATAATAAATTAAATATTAAAATATAAGAAGTAAGCTATATTAATAAAGGTAGTAGTAGATTTATATATAAAAGGTAGAATAAGGAATAGTAATATAAAGTAACTATTAAGACAATATTATAAAAAGAATATAAAAAGTATTAAAAAAAAAAATTAAAAACTAAATAAATAAAGGGTATACTATTAAGATAAGAGTTAATAAAAGGGGGGGGGATTTTAAAGGGGTTTTTATACTTACTATAAACCCCTAAAGTAATTATAAATAAAAGGCTATTTATTATTATTTTATTTTACTAATCTTCTATATAATAAGCATTAAGCATTTAAGCTATTAATATTGCCTAACCTTTCCTATCTTAGCTGCTGCTAATGCTAAAACGCTATTAAGCTAATAAAATCTTAAGGGCTAACGCTAATAAATTAACTAAGGCAGGGGGGGGGTGTATAGTATAGTAACTGTAGGTATACACTATAAAGACAAATACACTATAGCTAAGGGGTACGCTTTTAAAATACACTTCTTTTATTAATAAATTGCTCTATATATTTTACTTTAATATAGATATATATATTACACTATTAATAGTATAAAGAAGTAGTAATATAAAGGGCGAGAAAGGGGCTATATAATAGATTTAAGCTAGTGGCTTAGATTTTAAATATATAATAATATAAAAAGGGCTTATTAGCTTTATTAGAAAAGGATAGAGGATATATACTACCTATAGGGCCTTACTATACTTCTATAAAGACTGTTTTTAATAGGGCTCTATTAAGACCTTATTAAATAAGTATATAAAGATTTAAAAGTATATAAACTAGTAGGAGAAAGAGAGGGATAGAGAACTTCCCTTCTCCTTATAGTTAATAATAACTCTATTAACGCTAGATTACAGTAGCTATCTAGGCCAGTCTATAACAACTACTATTATTATTATTCCCCCCCTTTTTATTTTTAAACCTCTTTATTACTACCTTAAAGCTAGTATAAGCCCTACTTACTCCTACTAAAGACCGTTCTATTAGGTTATTTTATTGCTTTAATAAATAAATAATTTAATTTATATAAATTAGTATTTTATACTTAAAAATACTACTATAGCTAATAGTTATAATAAAGGCTTAACTTAAACCCTATATTAAAGTTAACTTAGTATTAATAAAGCGCTTAGCTATTTACTAAATAACTCTATATAAATTACATTATATAATATTAGTTATTAATATATCTTTACTAAAGAATTACATTAAACTTATATTAAATACTATAGAATTACTTAAATTATATTAAGCCTAAAAGTCTATAACTTTCTACACTATATTATAAACCACTACTATATTAAGTAGGGCCTACTTTAATTAGTATTTAATTTAGCTCTACTTTAAACCTTAAACTTATTAAGTATAATTTACTAAGCTATATATATTTAAAATAGTTTAAACTAATATTTAGAATTTAGGTTAGCTATAGTAACCTTACTATAAGTTTATATTAAATACTTATTAAACTAATTATAATAATAAATATTAGGATCTTTTATTTTAATAAAGTAAGGAGAGTATAGAAATACTTATTTTATACTCTATATAAGTTAAAGTTAAAGCTTAAATAGGTGTAAAGGGGGACTAAATACTTATTAAAGGGCCTTTAATTTTTAATTAATTAGCTATTTTCTTTATTATTTAGGATTAGTATAATACTAAGGGTTTAAATTAGCCTTAATATAAAGATTAAGATAGCTTTATACTAAATTTTAAAAAAGAAAGGGATATTTATAATTTTTTAACTAAATATAAAGAGAAAAAGAAAGAAAAAAAGGAAAAACCCTTAAAGGGGTCCCTTTTATTTATAGAAAAAGAGTAGTGCTTTAAATTATTTATTAAATTACTTATTAATATATTAAACCTATTTAAGTAATTAATAACTACTATCCTACTACTTTACTATATTTATATTACTTATTATTAAGGCTTAATTTAGTTTTATATTTAGTATTTATTAAATTAATAACTTTTAATAATTTAATATATAATAATTATTTAATTTAGTAATTAGCGTACCCTTAAATTAGTAATATAGCTATATTATAATCTATAACCTTCTATAACCTTCTACGCCCTTTTACATTGCCTTATATTTTATAGTGTATAGTTAGTATACTACGCCCCTTTTAGCGATTTAGCTTAGCCTTAAATAAAGCTTAACTTAAGACTATAAAGTCCTTACCCCTCCCTTTAAATTTAATACATTTTTATATACCTTTTTATATATACTACTTATACTCTTTACTAAACTCCTTTTAGTAACTATAGCTAAAGCTTAGTTAGTAATATATTAATTTTTATAATAAGCACTGCTTAAAGCTTAATTTAAGCCCCTTTAGTACCTATATTTACTATTATATATAGGTTTTCCCCTTTATTCTAAGGTTTTTTTTATATAGGTTATTAAGATAAAGTACTAGCTAAGGGCTCTATGCCCCCTAGAGTAAATAAATAAATAAAGTATTTTAAATTAATACTATACTTATACTTTTATTTATAATTTACTATAATTTATTATATTACTCTATTATTTAATAATAAAGAAAAAAAAAGATTAAAGTTAATAAAAAATGCTTTTTTTATAGCTAAAAAACCTTAGTTTTCTTTTTATTGATAGCTAATAAATAGCTAGCTATTAAATTATATCCATTTTATAACATTTTATAAATCTTTATAAAAGTTAATAGTTAATTAATTATTAATTTACGCTAGCTAGGCTTTAGCTTAGTATTTAGTACCTCTACTACTTAATTTATATAAAAAAAACCTTAAAGTAAGGAGAAAAACCTATATACTACTATAGGGTATCCGCCTTAAGGCTAATATAGTCCTAAGTAGGTGCTAGCTATAAAAGTTAATATATAGCTAGCTTATTTTAGCTAGCGTTACTAAAGAGTGTATAGTATAAATAGTATTATTAAAATAATATAGTAAAGGGTTAAAAAGCTAGTAATAATAGTATAATATAATATTAAAAGAGAGAGGTATATTACCTTTAGTGCTCAAATTAAGGTTGAACTTAGTGCTACCTTATATTTAGTTAGTTACTGCTTTATTATTAAAAATTAACTACTAGCTTTTATAAAGGTTTATATAATACTATAGAGACTATATAGTTTAGCTACTAGCTACTTATTAATTACTAAAGGGGGAAGGGGGGGTCTTTTAGCTATAAAAAGGGCTCCCTTTACCTTACTTAATATTTTCTCTTTTTTTTTCCTTTATTATTAAAAATTATAAATATCCCCCTCCCCTTTTATTATAATAATTCTATATTAATACTAATTTTACTTTAATTATATTATATTAAAGAAAATACTATTAAATTTAACTATTAAAAAAGGTATAAATAGCTGTCTTTTTTTTAATTTAATATTATTACTAATTTATACTTAGCTTAAGATATTATATAATCTTTTTTACTTACTTTATTTAATTAAAGTAAAAGATATTAAAAAATAGTATTATAATTTATTTAGTAAATACCTATATTAACACTAACTTAATTTTAATAGTAATTTATTATATTTTTAATTAAATAATAATAATATTTATTTTAAGTATTTAAAGTAAAAAAAAGTCTATAAAAAAGTAAGTCTTTATTTAACTTAGTTTTAATATAGTACTTAATTAATACTATAAATTAATTTAAATATTATAGCTTATAAAGAGGCTATTAAAAAAGTAATAAATATATAAAATCTCTATATTTTTAATAAAGCTATTAATATAAGTTTACTTTAAATCTATATTAATACTACTATAGTAATAATAATATATATAAAATAATAAATATAAAGCTATTTAAAATATAGTAATATATTTTATATAGTAATATAATAAAAAAGTAAAGGGAAAATAAAATAAAGTTAAGTTAGCTTTATTTTAAAATAAAATAATACTATAGATATAGTATATTACTAATACTTTAAAGAAGTAAAATAATATTTTATAAAAGATATATAGCTTTACTATAAAATTAATTTAAAATTAATATAAAAAAGGGGAGGGTAATAAAAAGAAGATAAAAATAAAGGTAAATAGTATAAGTAAAGTAAAGTAGTAGTAAGTATAAAATAAAGTTAATATAAAGGTATAGCCTTTAGTTTTTTTTTTATTTTTAAAATAAATAAATAAAGATAGTAGTTTAGTTTTATAATATATTTAGCTTAGCTTTATATTAAATTTAGCTTTAGTATATACTTTTACTATATAGTAGCTACCTTTTTCTTTTTAAAAGCCTTATTTATTAATTATATTCTTTCTCTTTAAGGCTATATTATAGTCTTTTTTTTTCTTTAAAGCCTTACTTTTTAGCTATATTTTTTCTCTTTAAAGCCTTATAAAAATATATAGTAGTTATAATGTAATATTAAAAAGGCTTTACTTCCTTAATAGTTTTAGTTTTATTACCTTTATAAATAGTATACTAAAGTAAATTAAAGTAGTTTTTATATATTAATAAGCTATTTTATAAAGGATATAATTAACTTATTAAAGTTAAGTATAATATATATATTATAGTAGTTATAAAGTAGAAATAGCTTAGTATTAATTAATTATATATAATTATAAACTAAATATAATAATAAGAGATAGTAGTAGTCTTTAAGGTTAGTTTAATAGTAGTAAATTAATAAATCTATATTAAGTATATATTAAGAAAAGAGAAAGGAGTTAAAGCTAATCTTTTCTATATATATCTATATTAAAGTAGTGGATTTATACTTAATTAGTCCTTTATAAAGCTAAATAACTTTTAAAGTAAATATAAATTAAGCGCGTTTGGCACCCGCTAGATTAGTGACTCCTAATAATTCAGCGCATAACAATTACCTAATCCGGTAATTAGCGTGCCCTTAAATTAACAGCGTAGCTATATTGCAACCTATAACCTTTTATAACCTTCCACGCCCTTCTACATTGCCTTACGTTTTATAGTATATAGCTAGTATACTACGCCCCTTTTAGTAACTTAACTTAGCTTTAAATAAAGCTTAACTTAAAACTATAAAGTCCTTACCTCTTTCTTTTAAATTTAATATATTTTTATATACCTTTTTATATATACTATTTATACTTTTTATTAAACTTCTTTTAATAACTATAGCTAAAGCTTAGTTAATAATATATTAATTTTTATAATAAACATTATTTAAGGCTTAACTTAGGCCCTTTTAGCACCTATATTTACTACTATATATAAATTTTCCTCTTTATTCTAAGGTTTTTTCTATATAGGTCACTAAAATAAAGTATTAGTTAAGGGCTCTATACCCCTTAGAGTAAATAAATAAATAAATAAATAAATAAATAAATATAAATTAAGGCTTATATTTAGCTACTATATATTTCAATTAAGTTTAATATACTTTTACTATAGTTTACTTATAATATTAATAATCCTTCTATTTAAAGGCTAAAGCTTTTATTAATAAAAGCTTTATAAAGTAGTTATATAGTTAAAATATAAATAGTATATATTTAAAGTAGTTATTTATATAAAGTAGTTAGCTTTAATAGTAATAATAATAGTAGTAAAGTTAGCTTATTACTATTATATAAGTAGTATATATTTTATTTACTATATTATTACTTTGAATTCTTTTATAAAAACTAAAGAATTAAAAGTTTAAATATAAATTAATTAAAGTAACTACTACTTTAGTTTTAATAAAAACCTAAGGTATAGCTTTAAATATATTAATAACTACCTTAAAGTATTTTAACTATTTAATAATAAATACTTTAATAATACCTTTTACTTTATTATTTATTTTTATAAAGGTATAGTATAAAGCTATATTATATATAACTATACTTTAAATTACTTATATATAAAGGAGGTAAGTATTACTAAATAAGTAGCTTTAAGTAAATATTATTAATACTATAAATATAAATTATTATTACTTTAATTTTACTTTAACTTTCTTTTAATATATTTATTAATATAGTTTTTAGTAAATTTAAACTTTAAAGAATTAAGCTAACTAAATAAGCTATATTATAGTAATGCTAAGTTAAACTAATATTATAATTACTATATACTTTTAAGTAAAATAAACTAATTTACTTTTTTAAAGGTAAAAATTAAAGGTAAACTTAAGGAATTACTTTTAATATATACTTTATATATCTTTAAGTTATTTCTATATCTTTTTTACTATATATTTATAAATAAAGATATTTATATTATTAAAGAAGTTAAAAATAAGTATAAATTATATAGCTTAAAGCTTTTAATATAAAGGTATTATATAAAATAAAAAGAGAATAAAGAAGATTAATAACCTTTATAAAACCTTAGTAGTAATAAATAAAGCTTTTATTAATTAATTATTAAAGAAAAAGTAAGTAATATAGTTAGTAGTAAAAGCTTAAATTTATATTATTATTTAAGTAAATGTATTAAAAGTTAGAAGAATATAAAAGAGGTAGTAATAGTAAATAGTATTAAAGGCTATAAATATATTAAGTTAAAGTAATAATATAATTTTACTATAATACTACACTATCTTTATTAATTTTATAAATATATTAAAGGTAACTTTTATAAAGTAATTAACTTTATTCCTTATTTAAAGGTTTAAAAGTATACCTTTTAACTTAATTATAATAATAAACTAAGCTATTACTACTATTTTTAATACTTTACTTACTATATTTAAAAGAGAGATTAAGTACTATACCTTAATCTATTATTATTTAACTAATATTTTTCTTAGCTTATAAAGAATAATAACTTTTACCTTTTAATATAGTTTTAAGTAGTATTTAATATAATAGTATTTATTTAGTAGGTAAGTTAGTATTTTTATAAAAGGTTTTTTATAAGCTTTAAGAAATTTAGCTAAAAGGTTATAAATATTTAATGCTTTTTAATTAATAAAGCTTTTAATAATTCTATAGACTTTATTAATATTAAAGTAGTTTTTTAATAGAAATATAGTATTATTAAGTTAAGTATTAAGGTTATTAAAGATATTAATAATTTAAGCTATAAAAAAAAAGAAAAAATATTTTATAAAAATAGTAGCTTTATTTTAGTAAAAGAAGGCAATAATAGTGTTTAAGCTATTTCTTTAAAGAAGATTAAGTATTTACTACTATTTTAAAGTGAGTTTACTTTAAAGCTATATTTAATATTTAAGTTTTTAAAGATTGCTTTAGTAAGTAAAAGTAATATATACTATAACTTATTAAAAGCTATATTATTTATTATAAATAACTTAAGATTATATTTAAGCTACTTTAAATATAAGTTATTAATTAGCTTTAGTTTATAATAACTGCTAATATTATAGCGCTTATTTTACATTTTATATTACTTACTTTATTTTATAGTTTTACTATAAATTTAGTTTAAAGCTGTCTTAAGGTTTATATAAAACCACTATTTATACTATTATTTAAAGCTTATTTATAATTTATTTAATATATATATTAATCTTTAGTAGCATTAAAAATAAAATATTAATATAGTTAATTTAAAGCTATACTACTACTTTAATTATAATTAATTTCTAATTTATTTTTAACTACTTAAATATATAGCTATAGCTAAGCTTTCTATCTTTATTAATATTAACTTATATAAATTATAAAATATAGTTAAACTTAATAAAGTTAAAGCCTTTTAAGTATTTAATAGTTATATTAAAAGTAGCTTAAATATAGTTAATAATACTATTATATTTATTATAAAAAAACTATATAACCTCTTTTTATAATATAATAAGTTTAAGTTACTATTACTTTATTATTAATAAAAGGAGTTTACTATTTAATAATATTTAATTATAGTAGTTTTATAAAAAGTAGTATTAATTAAAGTTATTTATAAATATACTTTAAGGTTATAGTATAGCTACTATAAATTTAATAAAGGGTATAGCTTAGCTTAGCTTATATATTAAAGAGTATATTAAGTAAATATTATAGCTTAATATATTAATTATATATTAATTAATACTACTTTAAGTTAACTATAACTTAGCTTTATATTAATAATAAATATATAATATAGTTTATTCTCCTTAAGTAATAAGTTAGTAGTAGCTAAAGCTTAAGTTAAAGAGGTATTTAATAAATATATTTAGTTTCTATATTATAATTATATTAATTTTAATATAGGTTTTTAGCACTAAATATATAAAGTAGGTTTTCTTTTATATATTTTAATATATAACCTTAATTATATATATTATAGAGACTATTAAGTTAATAGCTATATATTTAAACCTATATTAAGGATAAATTATTAACTAAAAAAGGCCTTTATAGCGCTTTATTAAGTTAATATTAATTAAAAGTTAAGTAGATAAGTATAAAGTTAGCTAATATATTTCTATAGTAATACCTTTTATAATAAAAGGTTACTAATATTTTAATAATAATTATATAAAGTAATCTCTATTTATTTATCTTTCTTTAATATTAAAGAAGGGGTAATAAAGACTTAAAGCTAATTTAAATATATATTATAGGTATAATACTACTACCTATTTATAATATTATATTATTATAATTAAGTAAGGTGTTATTTTATATAGTTTATATAGTATTTCTATATTGCTTCTATTAAGGCTAAATAAGCTAACTCTTTAGCTTTATAGCGCTTAATACTATAATAGCTATAGTATAGAGCTATATTATAATATACTATAATATACTTAAATTAAAAATAGCTATAGTATTAATAAAGGTAAAGAGTATTATTATATAGCTTAGCCTTAAATATTTTTACTTTATAAATAACTTTAAAGTAATATAAATAGTCAACTACCTTAATTTTATTAATTTTAATAATTAAAGGGGACTTAATAAAGGTTACTTAGGGTTTTTATACTATTATTTATATTAGTTTTAAGCTATTATTCTTTATAAAGTTTTATAAAATTTTATTTATTACTTAGTTTTAAAAGTAATAAATAAAGAAGCCTTTAATAATAATACTAAAAAGGTAGTAATTAAATATTATATTTAGTTTAAATATAGTTTAAATTTAAATTATATTTTTAATATAAAGTTTTACTATATTATAAAAGATAATAATAATATTATTACTATAAAGTTAATATATTACTACTATAGTATTAATTTTAATAATATAGTTAATAGCTTTAATAATATTTTTAAAGAATTTATTTTAAATAGCTTTAAAAATAAAAAATCCTTTAATAATAGTTTTATAATAAATTTAAAATAATATTACTATAGTAATAATATAAGCTAAAATAGTAAATATAGTTATACTTTATACTATAATACTTACTTAACTTAGTTTTATAATAAAGCTATTATTAATTACTTTTTTAACTACCTTTTTAATAGTTTATTTAAGGTTTTAAATAATTATTATATTTAAAGAAGGGAGGGTAGCTTTTAAAGTAGTAGGTATAAAGGCTTTATATTAGCTATATATTATAGCTATATTATTTATATAAAGAATAATATTTTATATACTTTTTAATATTAATACTAAAATAAGTTTTATTAATTCTTTATATTTAACTTTAAGATAATTTAATATTAGCTTATTTATTAAAGGTAATATAGATTTAATTTATAGTTTTATTATAAATTTACTTTAATTTATATTAAAGTAGTATTAACTATAGGTAAAGCTACTGTAATTTTTATTATTAATATTTATTAATATTTTAGCATTTACTATATCTATATTTTAATATTAATATACTATTAAAGAGAGGGGTAAATAAATATAAGGAATCTTTTTCTATACTTTTTAAGTAATTTAGAGTTAATTCTACGTCGCTATAGCGGTGTAGGCAAAATTACAAAAAGTTTTAATAGTTAATTAATAATATATAAGTAATAATTTATTAATTATAAAGTAAAATTAAGTTATACTTTAACTTAAGTATTAACGGTAATATATTATTACTTTTATTCTTATTATACCTTTATTATTAACTTTTTAACATTTAATTTATATTATTTTAATAATATTATTTATATTACATACTCCTAAGTAATATTAATTAAGTTAAGCTAATTATGCATTAAGTTTTATCATTATACTTTATTTTAATTTATATTAACTTTAAAGTAAATACTTTATAGTAATATATAGGTTTTTTCTTTTATATTAAGGTTTTGTTTATATAAATTAAGTAATAGAGGTCTTAATTATTAGGCTAGTAACCAGCCTATTTAGCGTATATCAATAATGATAATTATTTAAATCTTTCTCTATAAACTTTAAATACTTAAAATTACATTTGTTTATATAAAAATATAAATAATTTAAATATTATTTAATAAACCTTTTATAAATTAATACAGTATTAATAAAAAATTAAAATTTCTTTTTTTCAAAACTATTATAGTAAATTACTTACTTTAAAGTATTATATTATTTTTAAATAAATAAGAAAAAGCTTTTAAATTATTAAATATTTAATAAATAGTTAGGTAAAACCGGAAAAGTAATATAGTAATTAATATATTAATTAAAGTTTACTTCTTTTTAAGTTTTTTTTTTAAACATTATGTATATATATAATTTACTAAGGGCTTATTAAGTTTAAGTAGTTAATTAAGTATTAGTAAGTCTATATTATTATACTTATAGTTTTTACGTCTTTCTAAAATAATATTTAAAAAATAAAATACTATTTCTTTTATAATAAATTTTATAATAATAATTAAAAAGGAATTATACTTAAATATATTAATATATTTATATATTAGAACTTTTTATATTCTTGTATATAAAACAAGCTTTTAACTATTTTAAAAGTATATAATAATCTTTATATTTCTTTTTTAATAATATATTAATATTAAAATATAAATATAATAAATATTAATAACAAAAACTATAAAAACTTTATTTATTGTTCTTATTATTTTCATATAAATTAAAGTAAGTTTAAGGCTAGGTCTGTATAATAAAACTTAATTATTTAACTTTTAAGAGCTTTATTGTAACTTAATTAAACCTAATTAACTTATATAGTTATATAGTAATATATAAGAACTACATATATTGAAATATCCTAGTTTTATTAAAAATGTATATAAATAAAACTAATGCAATCACATTAACAGCCGCATAACTTCGATATCGGATCGGTCATTGGCATGCCCGGAACATTATTTGCCAGAACATTTCCACTCGACAACGTAGCTCAACCACACCAACCGCACTCGTCTGCACTGCAAAAAGTCACACGTACCATGTCTTCACGACAAGCCGCAATGTGAGCCTGCTTTCCGCGAATATTAAGACAACACTCAGGAAAGCGGCGAAGCCCCTTACTAATGTATTTTATACTATTAGATCGCTCTACCGGCGATCGTTGAAGCTGGCTCTCGACTGGGCCGTCCAGCGCCAACTTTGGCGAGGCCAGGCCTTGTACATTCGTTCGTTGTTCGAGGCGAATAGGAACATTACCGATTCCAGGCAACAAAGAGTGAGACATATCGCGCGGGAATCTGGCATGCCCATCAAACACGAAAGCTGACAGGTGGCCAGGCTCTCCTGAGCGAGACCGAAAAGCTCCTCGACACTTGGAAGCATCCAGATCCATATATCCCACCAACAGCACCAGGAGGTATGTGAACATTTAGTATAACAGAAGAGGAATGGTGCTAAGAGATTCGATCAGGCTCCAAGTACGAGCGAAACCTCCCGTCACCAGTTCTAGACCGTGAGTAGTCAAATTGAACAAGCCACAGCGTATATTCACGCATTATTAATGGTTGTTTCTCAGCCCCATCCGATCATACAAACAGACATTGAGAGAGAGTTGGGCATATTTGTCGCAGGCGGGAGGAACATGAACGTCTACCCTAGCATAAATCAGATCGTCAGTTAAACCACATAGGTTGGCCGAGTCGTAATTACCTGTTCATATTGTTTTCGCCACTGCGTACCTGAAAGTCGCCACGAAGAATGGAAGTAAACACTATGAAAATATGCAAAGATTCCTCCACCGCCTTGACTGAAGCCGCGTGGTATGATCAGGCACTAAAAACAGTCGAAACAGACACACTGTATTGATTTTTAGAGCATTGACTTGTGTTAAATATCTTATCATTCATGACCATAGCCGTGGGATTATTATACAACCATCGCGCGCAAAAACAAATAACCGTGTAAACCCGAAACGTGAACCATTTGTCCTGGCAACCCAAACCCAACCATTGCAAATAAAAGACGAAAATAGAAATTATAACTCCTGACTTTGGTTCTTGCCGCTCTTGCTGCCAGTTTTTTTTGGCAAGAGATCTAAATCACGTTAGTCACGACTCTGAGCATCGCGAGCACTTCACATACTTTGATGAATATTAGGCAAAACGCCACCCTGTGCGATCGTGACATGACCCAGCAACTTATTCAATTCCTCATCGTTTCGAATCGCCAACTGCAGGTGACGAGGAATGATACGAGTCTTCTTGTTGTCACGAGCAGCATTTCCAGCCAACTCAAGAATTTCGGCGGCAAGATACTCGAGGACCGCGGCTAAGTAGACAGGAGCGCCGGCACCGACTCGCTGAGCGTAGTTGCCCTTCCGGAGAAGACGATGAACTCGGCCGACGGGAAAGGCTAGACCAGCCTTGGAGGAGCGACTTCATAGTTGTTAGAAATAATCGAGTTGATAGGACAAGCATGAGAATTCACGTACGATTGGGCATTCTTTGAGCCAGAAGCCTTACCACCAGATTTTCCACCGCCGGACATTCTGAAATGTGTTGCGTGGGTAGACGATAAATAGTTCCGAGACTGCACGGCGATTCAAACAAGGATGCAACAAGCGGAGAGACGTGGCGGACGCGTTGGTGATAAATGCAAGATGCGGTACAAGGGGCAGTAAGTCCTAGCGGGGGGCGTAGAGGTTAAGTAGTTTTCGGCGCGCCATGGACGTGATCTTGGATCACCGGCAGCAGCAGATGAAGTACGCTAGTACCAATTTGGAAATTCTGCCCCTCAAAAGAAAACAATGTTCAAACCATAGTCAGACTGCTGAGCACCACGATCTTATGAGTATATATAGCAAGAAATCATTGTGTATGAGGCTTGATTTGTCCGCATGGTAGACTCCTGGAATCATCGATGGTCTTGCAGCGCGCCGTTGCTCAGTTCACGCAGTGTCCACATACTGAGAAACCCGCACAATCGGTATAGTGCTACGCCCATAAGCGCCAGGCAGCGCAGCAACCATCCCGCCAACTCAGGCGCTGGTTGTTTAGTGCTGTATTGATATGCAGTCGCAAATACCGAACGTAGTGCATTAGCGAGGCCATGCAATTGCGCTTTCCACTCGTTTGGCGCACAGGGACTAGTTATGAACTTATAGGGAGTAAAGTTTTTTTTTTTCTTTTTTTTTTCTTTTTTTTTTCCACCATGTGCCTGCGACCTCATTGGAACTAGATTCCTGCCCTGCTATCCCCGTTTGTGAATTTGGGACCCAGAATTGTTGGTGCGGATGAAGGAGCGTTTTGGTGTTCTTAAATTTCTCGAGACATTGGCCGTCAATCCGCAATATCTGATCATTCGATAGCGGGTTGTCACAAGCACAATACAACATACTAATGTGGCTGTCTGTTAGGGAGCCACAGTAGGGCTCGGTGGCTGTGTAGACGCGAATGCGGCGTTTGCATACCAGAGAGGCCCCACTTGCTACCTCCTTGATCAAATCAGCCATTAAGCTCAAACAAACACACGCGCGACCGTGGCGCGCTCCCGCTTAATGGAGACGGCTGCTGCCAGCAGCAATCAGTAACCCACTTAGAAGTCTTCGCGTCCAGCTACAAAAGCCCAACCACCCCCCCAAGTCCATCGCCAACCGCCCTCAACTTTCATCGCCGCCTGCTGTCTATCTCGAATTCTTGATCGTCTATAGCCCAACTCGCTTCTCACTCTTGTTTTCCTCACATCTCGCATCCGAAAAAGTCGAAACAAAATGCCTCCCAAGGCCGCCGATAAAAAGCCCGCCTCTAAGGCTCCTGCTACTGCGAGCAAGGCTCCGGAGAAGAAAGATGCAGGCAAGAAGACCGCTGCCTCTGGCGAAAAAAAGAAGCGCTCCAAGACTCGCAAAGAGACCTACAGCTCTTACATCTACAAGGGTATGCTTCATTCCGTGTCCCTTGTTCGGGTCGAAACCTCGTTCTTGAAAAAGTGTTAACATGGTTCCAGTGCTTAAGCAGGTACACCCTGATACCGGCATCTCTAACCGGGCTATGTCAATCCTGAACTCCTTTGTCAATGGTAGGTGTAACTTTTGTCAGACCGCACTTCTTCGCTAACATCCGAACAAGACATCTTCGAGCGTATTGCGACCGAGGCATCTAAATTGGCTGCATATAATAAGAAGTCCACGATTTCTTCTCGAGAAATCCAGACTTCAGTTCGCCTGATCTTGCCTGGAGAGCTGGCTAAGCATGCTGTGTCAGAGGGTACAAAAGCGGTGACCAAGTACTCATCGTCTACGAAATAAGCCTGGCTATTCGGTATTTGTTTCTGGTTCATGCAGTCTCGTTTTTTTTCTTTCTTGTTTTTTTCTCCTTTCATTATGCGTGGCATTCGGGTGTCATGAATTCAACGTCCTACAGGCACCATATGCCTTCTACTTTGGGATTTTAATGCGTTACGGATTGTTTTGCTTTATGGGGGCAATGTCTTTACACGGTCAATGGGGTTTGCGGTTGTACAATAAATATCGAGAAACGGATCTCGTGGCAATGAATTCGTGCACATTATTTGTTATGTTCCCGAAAACGAGCCGATGTTGAAGTTGACTCCACGCAGGTACAAATATCTCATCCCAGCCCTGCTTTAGATCTCTTCATAGCAAGTGAAACTGGCTGCAAAATTCCTTTGTTATCTTCTGCACCGAGAGCAGTCCCGCAGCTCCAGCCCATTTTCTCCAGCATAGCTCTCCCGCGATTTCCGATACCCAGTTCTGGCGCTGCCGCTCCAACTATCTCGCCCTCCTGATAATTAGTTGCCGTCTTGGAAGCACCTGATCTGTTTTGCTTTTTAGAAGGGGGCTTGCTTTTGCCCTTTTTATCCGATCTAGGCAGGAACTTGCGGTGGACCTTGCCTACAGCTCGATCGAACGTTGTTTTAGAATACGGGACAGTTCGAGTTGTTCGATATAAGCTAGGGCGGCGCTGTTCTGCTTTTCCGACTGATTTGGACTTAATATTGAAGGTGTTGGCCAACTCGTGGAGAGTCTTCCGGGCGTGGAGATCCATCGGTGGGAAAGTTATGCTTGCGATAGTGACACGGTTAGCTTGTATCTAAACAGGAATTAATGAGAGGTGATTTAAAATAGGCATATACATTTCCTTCTTTTGCTGCAAAAATTCTCTGAGTTCATCAGCGACCTGTGTAATTGTCATGCCGAACGGATATTTGAGCCTGAGGTCATCTCGAATTGCGCTCTTTTGTAGCATCCCCAATGCACGAAGCTCCTCTCTTTGCTGTTTGCGTTCTTTTTTCCTCTGTCTGTCGTTATTCCAAGCTACTTTAAGCTGATGTTCCAAGTCTGGATCACAATTGTGGAAGGGAACATATTCTGCTCGGGCTCCTTTGCTCCTTTTTACCCTCTGCACACTGGGTCGGTTCCAGTCCATGAAATCGAAGTCCACCTGCTCCTGACTTAGGGTGTGACTTATTCTTTTCATGTTCCAGGCAGTTGATTCATTGACTGAATGCATAGTCAAGGCCGAGGTCGGCCCCAAAATTGGATTTGCGACTGATGCAGCAAAAGAGTCTTCCTCATCAGAACTGTTGTCTATATCGTCATTTTCGTTTGCTCTATGATGATCCGTATAGCGTATGTCGGATATTGACCCATTCTCGTTCAAATGCTGAGAGCCTTCTTGATCAGAAACATACGACACTACATGTGCCTCGTCATCTGACTGACTCGACCCGAAGAAAAGATCCTCATCTCTTCCACCGAGGTCGTGTCCAATATCTCGACTCATATTCTCAAGCTCACCATTCTCAAGGATGTTGCAAATATAGTCCAACAGAACATCTTCTTCATTGTCCAAAAGAATGCAGCTTTGTTCTTTCTTTTCAAGGGGCGCGCTTTTCTCTTTCGGCCTTGGACGTTGAGACGTGTTAGGTAGAGAGAAAGTATCATCAGTTGGATACTGAAATGTCGCTGTAGTCACCGTTGGTGAGATTGTTTTGTGTGGAATCGTTGTGGTGGACATGGCCCTGCCACGCGATTTACGTCCTTGAAACAAGATGACCTCATCAGCGGAGCTGTTGTCCGGCGAGCAGTGTCTTTCTGGTACTTTTACGAGCGGCGTATGTCGACTTTTGCTTGTCGTTTTCTCTCCAGTGGTATCGATAATAAATAGTTTCTCTTCACACGTGTTGTGGTCGATTATAGGGTCGGTAGGTGACAAGGGGATATTCATACAGATGGACTTGTCACTGTTCCTCGTTGTCTGATCAGGAGCCGGCAGGTTTTTTGATTTAAATCCTGCTTTTGCAGGTACTTCGTTTTGATCCGCACGACCTTCTTTTAGGGCGTTGAGAGAGTCGACATCAGACTCAGAGGAATTGCTTCTGAGTAGCTTGCTTGGACCACAACTGATAAAGTGTACGGGTTTGTTCCGAAGTTGACTTCGCTCACTCCATGAAGAATGGTCATGCAAAGAAGTTTCTCGGGCTATGTCAGCTAATGTGAATCCGGAGTTATTATGCTTCTTCGATAGCATTTTGTGCTCGGATAAGTATTCCCGATTCCCGGGTCCCGATGTAACCGCCGTTGGTGCCGGAGGCTGGAAGGATTCTTGTTGCATGTCTCCTCGACTCAATGGGTTGCCAGTCTTGGTGTTATAGAACCGGTTACCTCTTTTCGATCGGGCCATAATAGCATCGACTTAGCAGTGTGATTTTACCGATAAGTTGATAAAAGTTGCAATACTAAAATGGATTGGAGTTAAGTAAGACGGCCGTTTGTCATTGTCCAGTACAAAATCAAGTCACATTATGGCTTTTGTGACATCGGAATAGACAGGGTAGGAAATGCGGCAGGCTTAGTTCCTAGACGCAACTCTTACGTGATAAGGGATGTGTCACATCCGTAATGGAGCATATATATTGACTTTCTAAATATAATTAGAGAACTTGTATACAGTATAAAATGTAGATATATTTAGTAAAGTATTGTGTTTATAAAGCTAAATATAAAGGTAATATAAACTGTTTCCTTTTATAATTTAATAGCTATTATTATAAACTAGCTTAGAGGCAGCTACAATGTAGCGTTAATAAAGTTTCTATTGAAATAATATATACTATAGTTATAATATAGCTTTAATATTAATATTACTATAAGTAAAGCCCTTTTTTAATAATTTATATTTTACTTTTATAGTAGCTTTCCCTTTATTTAATTAGCTTTAACTTTAATAATCAACTTTAATAAAAATAAATAATAAATAATATTATAATAAAGCTATAATATAAATAAATTAACTTTAATATTACCTTTTAATACTAAAGTATAAACCTAACTTTTAATTTATATAAAAGATTATAAAAATTTATAAGGAGCTTATAAAGTATAAATTAATAGCTTTAATTTAAATATTTTTTAAAAAAACTTAATTTCAATACTTTTCTTTTTAATTAATATATTTTTAATATTAATTAATTATTATATACGCTAGCTAGGCTGTGGCAAGCCTAGTGTTTAATACCTTTACTACTTAATTTATATAGAAAAAACCTTAGTATAAAAGGGAAAACCTATATATTACTATAAAGTATTTACTTTAAAGCTAAGGTAGTTTTAAATAATTATTAATTATAAATATTAATATATAGCTAGCTTATTTTAATTAATATTATTAAAGAGTATATAAATAAATAACATTATTAAAGTAGTATAGTAAAGAAATAGAAATTTAGTAGTAATAGTATAATATAATAGTAATAAAGAGTAATATATTATCTTTAATGCTTAGGTTAAAGTTTAACTTAATACTGCTTTATATTTAATAAATTATTGCTTTTTTATTAAAAATTAACTATTAGCTTCTATAGAGATTTATATAATACTATAAAGACTATATAGTTTAGCTACTAATTACTTATTAATTATTATAAAAGGGGGGGGAGGGGTTTTTTAGCTATAAAAAAGGCTTCCTTTACTTTATTTAATCTCTTTTTTTATTTTTTCTTTTATTATTAAAAATTATAAATATTTCCCTTCCCCTTTATAATAATAGTTTTACTTTAATATTAATTTTAATTTAATTATATTATATTAAAGAAAATACTACTAAATTTAATTATTAAAAAAGGTATAAATAGTTATTCTTTATTTAATTTAATATTATTACTAAACTATATTTAATTTAAAGCATTATATAACCCCCTTTATTTACTTTATTTAATTAAGTTAGAAGATATTATAAAATATTATTATAATTCCTTTAATAAATATTTATATTAAAACTACCTTAACTTTAATATTAAATTACTATATATTTAATTAAGTAATAGTAATATTTATTTTAAATATTTAAAGTAAAATAAGGTTTATAAAAAGGAAGGTTTTTATTTAATATAGTTTTAATATAATACTTAATTAATATAATAAATTAATTTAAATATTATAATTTATAAAAAGGCTATTAAAAAAGTAATAAATATATAAAATCTCTATACTTTTAATAAAGTTATTAATATAAGTTTATTTTAAATTTATATTAATATTACTATAGTAATAATATAGTATATAAAAGGATAAGTATAAAGCTATTTAAAATATAATAATATATTTTATATAATAATATAATAAAGAAATAAAGGGAAAATAAAGTAAAGTTAAATTAGCTTTATTTTAAAATAAAATAATATTATAAATATAATATATTATTAATACTTTAAAGGAGTAAAATAATATTTTATAGAAAGTATATAGCTTTACTATAGCTTTAACTTAAGGTTAAAATAAAAGAAAAGTAAAAGATAATAAAGGGAATTAAAATATAAAAAGTAATAATAAAGTAAAGTAATAGTAAGTTTAAGGTAAAGTTAATATAAAGTATAGCCTTTAGTATTATAAATAATAAATAAAAATAATAGTTTAGTTTTATAATATATTTAGCTTAGCTTTATATTAAATTTAGCTTTAATATATATAGTTATAGTATATTTCCCTCTCTTTTACTTTTTTTTTTAAAGCTTTATTTATTAGCCTATATTTTTCTTTTTTAAAGCCTTATTTATAAACTATATCTTTCTTTTTTAAAGCCTTACTATAGTTTTATATTATCTTTAATATAAATTAGCCTTAAAGATATATCTCTTTTTTTTAAAGCTTTATTTATAAGCTATATCTTTTTTCTTTAAGGCTTTATTATAATTTTATATTATCTTTAATATAAATTAGCCATAAAGGCACACTTCCTTTTTTTTTAATGCTGTATTTATAAGCTATATCTTTTTTTTAAAGCCCTACTATAGTTTTATATTATTTCTAATATAGATTAGCCTTAAAAGCACACTTCTTTCTTCTTTAAAGCTTTATTAACTAGCTTATACTTTTTATTTTTAAGGCCTTATTTACTAACTATATCTTTTATAGCTTAATAGAGATATATAGTAATTATAGTATAATATTAAAAGGGCTTTATCTCTTTAAGGGTTTTAATTTTATTACCTTTATAAGTAATATATTAAAATAAATTAAGGAAGTCTTTATATATTAATAAGCTATTTTATAAAAAATATAGCTAATTTATTAAAGTTAAGTGTAATATAAAATTGTAGTAGTTATAAAGTAAAAATAGCTTAATATTAATTAATTATATATAGTTATATATTAAGTATAATAGTAAAAGGTAATAATAGTCTTTAAGGTTAATTTAATATTAATGAATTAAAAAAAAACTTTCGCGATTTCGCCTACACTGCAATAACGCTATAAAATTAACTTAAATTAACTTAAAAAGTAAATAAAAAGTTTTACTATATTTATTTACCTTCTTTAATAATAATATATTAAGCTTAAAGTATAAGTATAGTAAGTAGTATAATAGTAATAAATATTAATATAGAAAACTATAGCTTTTTATAAAGTTATTATAATTCCTTTATTTACTATAGTAAGTTTATAGTAGAAAACTAAGTTAATACTATAGTTAATATAGCTTAAACTAAATATTAGTTTATTTATAATAGAAATATAATAAAATTACTAAGCTTATATTAACTTTTTTATTAAAAAAAGTTTAAAAGGTTATTCTATATATTATTAATATAAAAATAATATAGGCCTAGTATAAATAACCTATTAACTCTTAAAAACTAGTTATAATTACTAACCTTAAAGTAATAATTAAAAGGGTAATTAAAAATGCTATTTAGCTTAAATCTATATTAGCTATGATATAGACTAAAATTATAGCTAATAGCGCTACTTTAATAATTAATAGGCTTATTTACTTAGCTACTTTTATAGTAATATTATTTTATATTTATAAAGAGACTATTATTAAAGGTAACTTAATTAATAAAGTAGTTAAATAATATAGCTTAAAAGATATTATTTATATTATTAATAAAGCTATAAATAAAGACATTATAGTAGCTATAAAGCACCTTTATAGTAGTAATATAGTAATTACCTTTAAAAATATAGCTTAACTTTATATTAAAAATATAAAATAAGTTTAAACTACCTTTAGCTTAAATATAATATTAAATTAATAAGTGTTTAATATTATTATTAAAGGATTCCTTATTTATTATATATATTAAATTATTAAAAAAGATATTTTTTATTACTTTACCTTTATTAATAGTAGTAATATTACTAAGGTTATAGTATAAAAACTCTATAGTATTATAATATAAGCTTTCTTTATCTTTAAAATTAAAAATATTAATATAGCTAATAAACTATATTATAAAAGAGTTATTTATAAAGCTAAAATATTTAAAGCTAAATTATATAATAAAGCTCTTTATTTATACTAATACTATTAATACTTTAAATTTAATTATATTACTATATATTATATTATAACTCTATATTATAGCTACTATATTACTATTAAGTATACTTTTAAAACTAATTACTTAGCTATTATAAATATAAGGTAGAAATAATATATTAATTATATAAACACTTACTTTATTTAATTAAAATATTATTTAATTATTAATAACTACTAAATAAAAGCCTATATTATATACTTAAACTAGTTTAATAGCTTTATTACTTTACTTATACTAACCTTTATAAATATAAATAGTTAAACTAAAGTTTAAATTTATAGCTAATATAAATAAATTAATAATATTCTCTTTAATAAAGCTTTACTTTAAAAATAAAGTAAGTACTTTTAAGGTAGTTATAATTAATACTTAAGCTTTAATATAATATTTATACTCTCTTTATTAAAGCTTTAAAGCATTATTAAAGCCTTCTTTAGCTATTACTTTAATATTAAATTAGCCTTTTTATTATAAAAAACCCCTTTACTTTTTAATTAAATATAATATTATAAGTAATATATTAAAATATATAGAAAAAAATATAATTTATTTACTTAGCTCTTAAGTTTTAATTTAAAACTAATATAATAATAATTTAAAAACTATATAATATTAATAAAGACTTTTTAAACTTAAGCTTAAGTTTTTATTAATTTATAATTTAAAGTAAAAGAATAATTATTTATATTTACTATTAATATAGCCTTAGCTTATAAATAATATAGTTTAGTATTAATTAATATACTATAACCTTTTATAATATTAATATTTACTTTATTTACTCTTTTATTTATTATTATAATTAAATAACTTCCCTTTATAACTTCTTTATAAAACTACTATAGTATTACTATATCTTTATTAATAACTTTATTTAATATTACTTCCTTTAAAACTAATATAACTATATATTACTTAATAATAATAAACTTTTAATAGTTATAGCTTAATAGTAATTTAAATTTATTATACTTTAAAGTAAAATAATATAATAAATATAAAATAAAAGAAATAATATTATTAATTATATTTAGTTATTTATTAACCTTTAAACTTAATTTTTAAAAGAATTAAACTTTATTAAATTTAACTATATTTTATAGCTTATTTATATTACTTTTTATAATTATAGTTTTATAATTAATACTATTAAATAAACTTTATATTACTTTAAATAGCTTTAAATAAATAAAACACTTACTACTATAAAAGTAATATATTACTTTTACCTTTTTTTTATATTAATTATTTTTAATACCCTTTATTAAATTAACTTTTTTATTATATAATTTATAGCTAAACTTATAATTATTATTACTTTTTTTATATTAAAAGGCCTTTATAATACCTTTAAAGTATAGCTATAGTAAATCTTTAAGGTTTATAAAGCTATTTATAATATAAAATATACGTAAAGACTTTAATAATATTACTATATTAAAGTAAGTTAGTAAACTACTATTAATATAGCTTTAAATTAAAAATAAGTTATTTATAAAAAATAATATAGCTTTTAACGCTATATAATAATAAATATAATAATTAAAAAGAGTAATTTTTAAAAATTAAAATAATAAACTTAACTTTATAGTAATTTATTATTTAAAATTATTTAAGTTTTAGCCTTTTATTATAATAGTAATAATATACCTTTAGCTACCTTTTACTATAATAAAGTAAAGGTATTTTTTAATAAATTCTTTTTTACTTTAATTACTTATATAAATAATATATTAATTAAATTTAGCCTTTAATTTAACTTTACTATATTTTTAAAAAAAGACTACTTTATAGCTTTAAAAATATATAATATAATTAAAGGATTAATTAGCTAAAAAGCCTTTAAACTTAATAAGCTTTTAGTAAAGTTCTTTCAAGCCTATAATAAACTATTTATTAATATTCTCTTTAATTTACTTAATATATATTACTATATTAAGTATTACTTAGCTTTATTTTAAAAGGCTAAAGTTATAGTTCTTTATAAACTAAAAAAGCTATTTAAAAAAAGAAAGTATATTAATATATAGAGATTAATCTCTTTTTTTAATATTATAAATAAGGTCTTAAAAGTAGTAGTAATAATATAAATTATTTATATAGCTAAAAAGAGTAGCACTCTTTTAAAGCTTTAAATAAATAACTATATTAATTATTTTATAAAGGTAGCCTTTATTATTTTAATAAAAGCTATATATATAATATAATATTATAGTAGTATTATATTACTTTTTTAGCTTAATATTTTAACTACCTTTAATATAGTATATTATATAAAACTTACTTATATAATAGTCTTTATTAAACTCTTTATATAAATAATATATTAAACTTAAGCCTTTACTATATTATATAAAGCTTACTTTATATTTAATAGTTAAATAGTAGCCCTTTATATAGTATTTATAAAGGTCCTTTAAAGGTTCTTTATATCTTTAATTCTTTTCCTTTTTTATATTACTTTACTTTATATTAAACTTATAATAATTAATTTTATATTAATACTTAGCTTTTTTAATAATATTAATATTTCAATATATAATTATATAATAAAGGAGAGTTAAGCTTAATTTAAAACTATTTAAGTAGTCTATTAAAAATAGTTCTATAAATTAAGCTTAAAGTTTTATTTATAAAAAAGCAAACTTATTTACTTTAATAAAAAAAAATAGCTAATAATAATATTAATTTAACTTAAAATTATAATAGTTTAGTTAATATAGTTAGCTTACTTTCTTAGTATTTAAATATACTATAAACTTTAATAAAAGGCTTATTAACTTAAGTTTATTATAAAACTAATATAATAATAACTTATCTTTACTATACTCTTTATATTTACTTAAAAGTATTTACTATATAAATTTAAACTCCTTTATTATTAAGTTATTTAAAGCTTTATTAGCTATAGTATAAGCTTATATTATATTTTAATTAAATATAAAGGTATAGCTAAAGGTATTATTAAAGCCTTTACTATAAAGTAAATTTAATATATTTATATTGGTCCTACGTTTAGCACCCGCCAGATCAGTGACTCCTAATAATTCAGCGCATAATAATTACTTAATGCAGTAATTAGCGTGCCCTTAGATTAGCAGCGTGGCTACATTATAACCTATAACCTTTTATAACCTTCTACGCTCTTCTATATTACCTTACATTCTATAGTATATAGCTAGTATACTATACATCTTTTAGTGACTTAGCTTAGCCTTAAATAAAGCCTAACTTAAGACTATAAAGTCCTTACTCTCTCTCTTTAAATTTAATATATTTTTATATACCTTTTTATATATATTATTTATACCCTTTATTAAACTCCTTTTAATAACTATAGCTAAAGCCTAGTAAATAATATATTAATTTTTATAATAAACATTACTTAAAGCTTAATTTAAACCCCTTTAATACCTATACTTACTACTATATATAGGTTTTCCCTCTTATTTTAGGGTTTTTTCTATATAGGTTACTAAAATAAGGTATTAGCTAAGGGCTCTATGCCCCCTAGAGTAAATAAATAAATAAATAAATAATATCTTTATATTATTATTAATATTTATAAAGCTATACTATAGTCTTTAATTAAAACTAAAGTAATAATTCTCTTTTTAAACCTATACCTTAATTACTATATTTAATAATTTTATAATAAAATTAAGGTAAATAAAATAGCTAATAAAATTTAAATAATTTACATTTTAATAATAACTTACCTTTAATATAGTGTTTAATATAGAAAATAACTTTATATTAATTATATATTACTTTTAACTTAGCTTTTATTAAACTAAACTATATTCTTTATATTTAAAATATTAAAATTAAATTAAAAAAAGCAATAGCTTTAAAAATAAGCTTTAATAACTTATTAATACTTAAATTAATACTTTATTATAATTAAGTAAAATCTAAACTTTTACTTTAAAAAAAATACTTTAACTTTATTATTATTTTATTAAGTTTAAATTATTAACTTTAATTTATCTTTATATTAAAAAAATTAGCCTTAACTTTTTTTTTATTTTTATTATATCTTTAATATAAATATATTAATATATTACTATTAAAGTAACTATAAAGATATTTATTACTTTAGTTTTTAATACTTTAAATATAATTACTTTTACCTTTTAAAGTTTAAAGTAAATTTAATTTAAAACTTAAAGAAAATTTATATTACCTTTAATTAACTTAACTTTATATAATATTTAATAAAGTAGCTTTTTAAAATTAATTACTTTTTATATTATTAATTTATTTTTACTTTATAAAAAAAATAATAGTAAATAATAATACTTTTTAATTTTTAATATAAACTTAATATAGACCTTTTTATTACTTTATTTTTATTACTTTAAACTATTATTATATTATACTTTAATATTTATATTAATATTAATATATAACTATATTAAACTATATATTATTTTATTTTATTTTTTTAAAAACTTTTTAAAAAAAATA
>SRPY01000179.1:0-49765 GCA_018360145.1 Claviceps africana
CCCTCCGCGGCGAGCTCCTCCGTCGGAAGCAGGGCCGGCAGGACTGGGAGGGGGACGTCGACGCCGCGCCCGTCCCCGCCGACGACTGGGACGCCGAGATTGAGCGGGCCGTCGAGCGCCGTCTCGTGCAGGTCATGTTCACGGTGCCCAAGGAGAGACTGCGGGTCGTGAACGGGGAGGATCCGGACCCGGACGCCGATCCCGTGACGGACGCCCCGTGGCCGGACCTGCACATCACGCCGCCCACGCCGGCCGCCGACCGGGATCCCGCACCGCCCCTCGAGGTCGTCTCCGCCGATGAGCCCGTGGGCCGTCTGAGCCACTCGACGGATGACTCGGGCAGGAGGTCCGTCGGCGGCGTGTACGTCGCCGAGGCGGTGCGCTTCGAGAGGCCGAGGGGGCGCGTGCTGCGCATGGTGCAGAGCATTGAGCGGGAGAGGCCGCTTTCGGGCGGTAGCCGGGGGAGCAGCGGGGGGGATAAGAGCGTGAGGACGGTGTAGGTTTTCGGTTGGGGGGGGGGGGTTATGTATTTCGGACGGTTCATGATGGCACGAGGCATTTCGGATGATGCACCATGTTTTATGTTGACGATGGATGGATGGCGGCACGTGACGCCTATGTTATGATGGTGGCTGGGATTTTCTTGTTTCTCTGTCTTTTCTTCTTCTTCTTTTCTGTTTCCATCTATTCTGGTTTCCGAGTGTTGTTTTCCCTCTTTTCGTCTCTGTCTATTGTATGTTTTTCATCTATTTGTTTTATACTTTTTTTTTTTTTCATGTATTACTTCTTCCGTCATCTTATCCATGTCTTCTGTTTCCGTCTTTCTGTGCCTGTAAAAAAGAACATAAATATGAAAACATAGACGAGGCAAACAAAAATAAATCCATTAAAAAAACACAAGCATGAAATCAAAGACGAGGCAAACCACAAAATTCCATTTAAAAAAAATACACACACACACACATTACGACTCGACGAATCGCTCGTTCCACGCAACCACGGCCTCAATGGCCCTCCGGCCCGGAAAGTCAAAAATCACGACCCCCGTCCTCACACCCCCCCGGCGGTGCTCCTCGACCCAGGCGCCGGTCCGGTCGTTCATGCCCCGCGGGTACGTCTCGTTCCGTGTCCCGGCGGCGGCCTCGATGGGCAGCACGCCGACCGAGGCCGAGACGTGGGCCAGGTACAGGCGTCGGTTGTCGAGGGGGTCGGCGTCGGCCCTCTGGAGGGCGGGCCGGATGGCGTTCCACTTGAGGTCGAGGTGGGCGGGCGAGGGGATGATCCAGAGGTCCTCGAGGGCCATCTGGGGCCCGTCCCAGGCGGGGCCGTAGACGTCGCGGGCGTCGTCGTCGCCGGGCCAGTCCTGCAGGATGAGGACCCGGGAGCGCAGCTGGCCGAGGGTGGGCAGGGGCCGGGCCCGGTCCGTGTAGAGGAAGAGGTGACGGGCGGCGCCGGCGCGGGTGGCCGGGTCGACGAGGCGAGCGTGGTCAAAGGCCTGCTGGAAGGTGCGCTTGTTGCGGCGGCCGAGGGGCGGGCCCTCGCGCTTGAGGCGCATGATGATGGCCTCGGAGGGGTGGGCGTCGAGGAAGTCGAAGAGGGTGAGGAGCACGTCGCGGTACGAGTGGCCGGTGGGCTCGCGGCCGTGGAAGATGCGCAGCTCGTTGTGCTGGAGGCGGGCGCGCACGTCGACGTAGCGCAGGCCGGCGCGCAGCTGGGTGGCCAGGTCCCAGTTCTGGCACTGCAGGTGGAACTTGCGGACGCTGTACGTCATGGTGTCGTGGGTGCCGGGGACGCTGAGGCTCGACACGTTGACGTGGTCGGGCAGGCGCCGCATCCACGCCGGGTGGTGCGCGGCGTCGGCGTCGAAGCTGAAGTCGCTGGCGTAGCCCTTGTACGAGGCGCCGCCGACGAGGGAGGGCGCCAGGGAGACGACGAGGTAGAGGAGCGCCGCGGCGCCGGAGCCGGCGAGCATGGCGAGGGCGGCGAAGAGGGCGGGGTGGACGTGGAGGTGGCGATGATGGTGATGACGGCAATGGTGTTGACGAGACGGCGGCGGGCACGCCATGGCTTATAAGCGACGTGTCGAGCCCAATGTGCCGACGGCAGCGCTGGTCGGGCCAAGGCGCTTCGCAGGGAGCCCAATCGAGCCCAATCGAGCCAAGACGGCGCGCAGTACTGCGTCGCACCCGCCGTGTATCCGTGGAGATGTATCCGTGGAGATGTATCCGTGGGCATCACGACATGCAGTCTGGTGGTCTGGCCCGAGTCCAGACCTCGCGCCGTCGGCCGAGTGGCGCCCCGCTCCATTCCAGCCGCCACACTGATCCGTGGCGCGGGTTGCCGAGATAGCCGCCCGTCCCGCGGCGTGGCTGACGCGGCGTGGTCAAGCCACGATTGTTTTTTTTTTTTTTTTTTTTTTTTTTTTTTAAGAAAAAATGAAAAAAGTGAAGAAATAAAAAAATAAAAAAATAAAAAATAATGAAATGAAAATGTAAAGAAAAAAAAATGAAGCCATCGCGAGTCCATATCTCGCCCATCTCTGCCGCCCGTTTTCGATCGATGTCACGTCATCTCATGGCACCGTCGTCATAGCGATGCGCCTGGTCCTCGTCCGCGCCCAGCGGAAACAGCGACGGAACGCTCCCGGCATCTCCCGTGAAAAGGCCATGAGCTGTTGGATTGTGTTCACGAGAGGCTCCGTACTCTCCACGCCCACTTCTTGGCATTGGTGGAGCCAGGTGTCTTTTGCCAAGGGTCATAAAAGCAGCCGGAATGCTGGCTTTGATTGAGCACGTGAAAAAAAAAAAAAAGAAAAAAAAAGAAAGAAAGAAAGAAAAGAAAAAAGAAAAGAAAGGAGAAAGCCTCCGTACTTCTTTACCCGACACCCCTTAATCAGAAAAAGAAAAAGATGACCGGTTTCCATCTCTGGGTTGTAGGAGGACTTTTGGACGGAGCGTTGCGACGAGACGGGCCGGAGCATGTGGTGTTGAGACGACGGAGCAAAACGCCGACAGCCTCAACGCCGAGAGCTCAGCCATGTCGGCCGTCTTCACCTCCATGTTAGCGCCCGTGCGGACCGGCTCCCCGGACGCAACAACGGGCGGTCCAGGGTCCAGATCCAACAAGGGACAAGCATCTCTGGTCGACCCGAGCGATGGATGGACTAGGCGGGCTCTCTGGCGGCCTCTTCCCCAGAGCACCGCCCGACCTGCCTGGCTTCCTCGTACATGACGTGCCCTCTTTCTTGGTCCCCAGATCCGTCGAGCACGCCAACGTGGTAGGCATCCGAGGCAGGCAGAGCGTCCGGCTCCTTTGCTGCTGCTTGGAGGAGCCCTGGCGGAGCTTCCATGTAGGTGAGTAGCATGTACACATTGTACACACATACATACATATGTACATATATACATACACATGTTGTATATACGTCATGTGCGTTGTGGTGGTCTCCTCGGCGTCAAACGGCGCACACGGTGGCGCAGTGATACCCGGCTGATGGAGTCGATGCCTCGCCTCGTCTCGTCGCGCATCCCGCATCCCGCATCCCGCATCCCGCCACCCGCCTCGCACCCTGGACAAAACGGTCCACGATTTCCTTTTTCGAGGACAAAACTGCATGCAGAAGTCGTCCCCGCCCTGCCGTCTGCTCGTTTTGCGCGGCATGCAGCCGCCACTCCTTGTGAGCCTGCGAGCAGCATAATCGAGCATCAGGGTCCTCACGCCGTCCGTATGTATCGACGTATTCGGCGCTGCGAGCAAGGCGGCGAATGACGGATCAGATGGCCTTCCTCGAACGCCCGCAAGCAAAGACGGCTCTTGAGAACCGTCTTTCTTTCTAAACAGGAGACGGTTGCTGAAGCCCGGGGCCGTCCACATCCAGACCCCCTTCCCGAATGAGCCAATCGTTCACGCAACATTTCACCGTCTCATGCCAACGTCCAAAGGTTAGGCAGCAGAGGCATCGGGTCCCGCGGGATGGGCTCTGCAGACAAGGGCCACCGACTGACCCCGGCTCCTCTTGTGATGCTGATATGGACTGCATGTACAACCAATCAATCCTCAGGGCATCACGAGATGGTCGGGGGAGGGGGGGCAAAAAAAAAAAAATCAAAAAAAAAAAAAAAATCGCCCCGGGTGGAAAAACCTGGAGAGCAACCTCCCGCCGGCACCGAATGGCAAACGCCGGCCTTGTTTCGTGTCGTTGTCGTTGTCGTCTGCCCAGAGAGGACGAGGCCTGCATTCGGAGAATGGCCACGGCATGGCTTGTGCTTGCGGCGAAGAGCAAAGCCGGATGCGACGACCTTGGTTGACTCGAAGCGTGATGCCCCGACGGGGCCGTGACGCGATGGTGATGGCGGCTCTTGGGCACTTTTGCGTGCTGGGGCGGTGCTGAGGCGGTGCTGGACCGGTGTTGTGAGGCGGTGCGGCGCGGTGCATAACAGCATAACACATCTCCTTGGTGCCTACAAGAACAACAATTGTCTGGTGTCCGCACGTGCTGCGAGGCGGGTGGCCGGGTGCCTGAACGTCCGTGCCTGTTTACCCTTCAACAGGCAGGGCAGGCTTGAGCGCCGTCTGGCCTCCATCGCCGTCGCCGTCGACGTCCATTCCAATAGTGACGCATGGGCTGCTCCTTCCGCGCCCGTCCTCGGTTCGAGTGACGCCACTTGGCCCACCGCGATGGTGACCCACCTCGAGTGGCCCGTGCTTCCTGCAGTGCAGTCATGCTGGTCGAATTGGGAGAGAAAAAGAGGCTGTGGATCCGCCTCGCCCGTGAGAGCCGCAGTCCTGGCACTGGCCCTAGCCCTGGCCCTAGCCCTGGCCCCTGGCACCGGCACCGGCATGGCGAGCAAAAAACTCCATCGTCGTGCACACGCAACGTGTTAACGGTGTCGCGCCCAGTCCGCCTCGCACTATCTGACGCCATGTAGTTGGTGTACTAGGCTCTGGGCGATGCCCGGTTTCAGGTCCGGCCGTCTCGACACGCGTTTAGGCCGAGGCGGCTCCGTTGGTCTTTCTCTCTTTCTCTCTCTCTCTCTTTCTTTCTTTCTTTCTTTCTCTTTTGTTTTTCCCTTGGCCGTTTCGCCGTTTCGCCGTTTCCTTGCTTTTCGTCTTGCCCTTTCCCCTTGTCTGGTGCTGATGGCCCCGTCTAGTGCTGATGGACCCCGTCCGTTGCCGATGCCCCCCCCCCTCCCCCCCTCACCCCCCCGTCTGTTGTTGATCATCCTCTCCCCCTCCCAAAAAAAAACCAAAAAAAAACCCCCGGTCTGCTGCTGATGGACCCGACGTGATACGAAGCCTTGCCCGTCTTCCCACCTCGCCCCGGCATGAACAGGCATGCAAGTCCCCCATGGGAGGACGTGGCCAGTGGTTGGCGGCAGAAATCGGATCGAGACTGTCGGCGTCGAATGGGGAGCCCCACTTGGTGGTTCGTGACGGGAAACGTCGAGGCATGCACGGGGCGGGCGGTGCGCGGCGGCGGTGCGTGGTGGTGCGTGGTGGCGCATGGAGGGTCGGCAGGGCGGCTCGTGATTCGCCGACGGCGTTGCCGCTTGCTGCTTTCGTCGCCGTGGCCCCTCGAGGAGCGCGCCCTAGCTCGTGCGTCGGCGCAGACCCTGGCTTGCATCCGTCTGGTGGCTGGCTGCACGCGGTCCAGTGGCTGCTCGGCGTCGTCGCAGCTCGCAGGTCGCAGCATCCCAGCGTGCCGAGTCCTTGTCGAGTCCGTCCGTGTCGAGCGAGTCCGTCAGTGCTCCGTGTCCACGCCGCTCCTTGACGACCCGAGGAGGAGAGGGAGGATCGCCGAAACGACCCAGGCGACCCAGGCGACCCAGGCGATCCAGGCGTCCCAGGCATCCCAGGCGTGCCGGGTGCGCGCCCATCTTCATTCTTGCCATTCCTGCCAGGGCTGCGGACCGACCAGACGTGATGTGTGCTGTGCCGCTGTCTTGTGCTGGCTGGCTGGCTGGCTGGCTGTCTGGCTGGGTCGTCGTCCAGGCCCGCCAGGCCCGCCAGGCCAGCGCGTCCTCTCGCCGTAGGAACCAACGTGCAAGGCCCGACCAGCGCTGTTGCCCGTTGGCCAGCCATCAAACACTGCGCCAGTTGTGACGGCTCCAGCAGCACCGTGGCCTGGCCTGGCCTGGCTTGGCCCGGCATCGCGACTCTCAGAGGCTGGGCAACGCCTCCTGTGCCGTGCAATCCTCCAACCTCGGAACCTCCACCTCCGCTTCCTCCTCCGCTTCCGCCTCCGCTTCCGCCTCCGCTTCCACCTCGTTTTTTGCCCTTCCTCTCTGTTCACCTCCTCTTGGCCATCTCAGTTGTTCCGTTTCCCTTCTGCTCTACCCTCCATCCTCCATCCTCCATCATCCGTCGTCCGTCCGCTGCCCTCTATCCCTAGGCTGCGTTTCTTCTCTTCCTCCTCCTCCTCTACCTCCCCATTTGCCATTGGCGAAACCGGGTCTTTTGGATTGCAGTCTTTCCCCCCTTCGGCTGTCGTCTCCTCGTTCCTGCCTAAGCGTCGTTGTCCGGCGACTGTTTGCGGTCCATCCAGCATTCCAGTCTCCCGTGTCCAAACAACGTGCCCACAAGCCCAACAAGCCCAGCACGCCCAGCAGCAACCGATCTCGTCGAAACGCCTTCACGGCCCGAACAACAAAACCAATTGTGCCACCCACGACATCATCTCCCGAATCGCACAATTCCGACACGATTCCCGCCGCCTCATCGCTTTCGTCCCGTCCTTCTCTTCCTCATCCTCGTCCTCGTCCTCGTCCTGCCCTGGGGTCTCGCCGGTCGTGTCCCCTTTCCTTGCCGTGGAACCATCCGTCGGTCCTCGGTGTTGCGCCGCGCATCTCCTTGACGTCCATCCGCGAACCCGTCTCCGATTGCGACGATAGTCCCAGCTTCGCGTTGCGCATTGTTTCGTCGCCAAGGCTCGTCAGTCAAGTTACACCGTGGACCGGTGCAGCATTTTTTTCTCCCCCCGATCGTTGCCTCGTCGAATTCGATCCCTGACGCGTCAGGCTTTCCCAAGCCTTGCTTTGAACCGGCAAAGACGAGGTGACAACCTACCGCAATCGTACTCCAATTCCAACCTCACGTCGGCTCCTGTTATGGCTACACATTTTTGAACGCCATCTCGATATCTCCGTGTACTATGCGGTGACCTTTTCTCCACATTCGCTTTTTTTCTTTCCTTTTCCTTTTTCTTTCTTTTTCTTCATCCGTGAAGTCGGCCTATATCTTATAAAGGTGAGAAGGAGCAAAGGATGGTTGCCTGCAGATCAGTCGTGGCTTTCATTTTCCGAGGGCCAAAACAAAACAAAACAAAACAGAAGAACAAAATATACACCGTCTCCGCAACAGCCATGGCTAACGACCTTTGCCCAGCTTCAATACTTGCTCTCGTTTTCCATATAATTCACCACAATGCCCTCCCTTGCTATATCGGGCGTCCCCGGTATGGGTAGCTTCATGCTTATAGCTGCGGCTTGGAGTGGCTTGACTGCTGCCCTTGACGTCGATATCTGTGCCGACTTCAATACGGCCTCAATAGCAAAAAGTAAGTGGAATATACTTGGTCTTCGCCCTCTCAACGAATGTGGAGCCGCCGGGAAACTAACAGACTTTTCCCTGCACGGCAGACGTCAGCATCTACCAGACCAATGGTCTCTGCCATGACTACTGCACCCCTCTGGGCTACGCCTACGCCATAACCCAATACAACGGCTGTTGGTGCTCAAATTACACACCGGACAAGTCCACCCAGGTCAGCACAGGCAAATGCAGCTTGAGCTGTCCGGGCTACCCATCCGAGAGATGTGGCGGTCCCGGCCTGTTCGGTTATGTCGTCATGACCGGTGCCATGCCCTCTGGAACCAAAGGAAGAAGTCCCCCCTCCAACATCGACGTAAGTTTTTCATATGGACTTGACTTGCTTGCTTTTGATTGGTCTTCTGCCTCGGCTTGTTTGTCACACCCAGCACATGCAGCCGCCTTGATTGATCGATCCCTCTTTGCCTCTGCCTTGCTATTCGACAACACAAAGACAATGTCTCGGCCCTGCTCTGCCAGCACACTTGTCGATTTCCATCTAATTTCCTTCCGATTCCCATCTGATTGCCACCCCTTCACTGCCTATCTCCCCATCATCCCCATCACAAAGATGTCAAGCGTTGGCGACTGAAAATGGGCAGGACACACCACCACCTACATCTACCTCTAGCTCTTCTCCAGTCCCGACGAGAAGCAGCAGCAGTAGTAGTAGCACCAGCAGCACCTCCACTGTAGGCTCAATCTCCATCAACCCCTCGGCCTCCCCATCTGGTTGTTCAAGAACCACGATGCGGACGGCACAACTGCGTCCCCCCCCCCCCCCTTTCTGCTTCTGCTTCTGCTTTCCATTATGCATTATTGATACATTCGCCTCTAGAGAGATCTCTGCCTTGGGCGGAGAGCCTCTCGTTTTCTTTTTTGTGCACCGCCACGATACATGATGGGCATCACCAAGACTAATGTATTCCGCTAGTCAACGTCATCGGTGACCGAGCAAGAGACACCGACGCCGACACCGACACCCATCAGAATGCCAACTTCCGTTGTCGAAACCGTCGTCGCGGATGGCACAGTCAAGACTGTCACGATTCTTCCCACCACGACGGGCCCCGCCGTGCCAAGCAACAACCAAGCGGCTTCCGTCGAATCAGACGGATTGCAGACTGGAGCCGTTGTTGGAATTGTCGTGGGCGTTGTCGGCGGTGTGTTGATTCTGGCGGCCATCATAATATTTCTCTACTTTCGGCGCAAGAAGCAACGACTGCAGAATGGCTATCAAGACGATCCCAGCATACGAGGTAGTTCGTCTGGCATGTTGGGCAATGGCCGTCCCGAGATGTCGAGAAGTCCAGGCTCCCCTGGATCCACCGGAAACCGGAGCAGCCTGCTGCCGGTAGACCCGAGAATGGATCCTTTTCAACAGAGTTTATATGCTCGAAACGGTAGTCGAGAAAGCGTCGGTACATTGCGGGACGACCATGATTACTCTCGCAGGATCCAGCAGCCCAAGATTCTACGCGCAACCAATCCTGACCCTGATGTCAATTGAGTAGGAAAGACGACGGAAAAAAAAGGAAAAGAAACAGAAGAAAAAAAACATAACACAGCGGAGCGAGAATGGCAGACGGAAGCCTCCCTCCCCTGAGCCCATCCCACCCCCCCCCCCCCGGTTAAAGAGAAGTTTTTCTCTTGCTCGACGTTTTCTTCTTTGGACAACTTCATAGACGACATGCAATGTGACGAAGTACACAAAATGACTTGGCTACTCAAACAAGAAAAAAACACAAAATTATAAAAAAAAAAGGCCTGCATGGCATATTTTTCTCACACAAAATGGGCTTCTTTCACATGTGTATATTTCTTTTTCCAAGATACCAGGACGGCGTTGATATGATTAATTTTCCAACCCCAACAGCATTTGACTTAGAAAGTCGTTTCGCATCGACCAAATGGCGCGGACGTGGTGAAGACTGGTCACAGCGGCTCAACAGATGACGAGGGCGATTTTTTGTCGAGACAGCAGGAGACGTGGAATCCGCATCGTTGAGTGTGCTGCTTTGGCCTTTTTCTGGCTCTGCGGGAACTGATGGAAAGAGGAGGATGGTGACGACGTGGAGGGCCTGCATGACTGGTGTCTGACATTGTACAAACATGTATACATAACGTATGTACACGAAGCACACGGTTGTGGCACGAACCCTAAAGCAGTAAAATGACATGATTGCAAAGTGGTTTTTTTTTTGAACCGGGTCCGTGTCTTGCCAGGAAGACAAAAACAAGGCAAAGGATTGGTTCGTAAAAGCGAGTAGGGGAAAGAAAAGGTGATGCTGCTGCGCGGTGAAGGAGGCGCCGAGTAAGGTTTGCGTGACGCGACGGATGGTTGTGCCGCAGTGGCAGTATGCCCAGATGAGGTGCCGACGAGGAATGAGATGACGGGTTTCTCTCTGGTATTCCTTGTACCGGCATAGGATGGGAGGAAAATATATACGAGATACTGTGGTAATCAACCTTTTTTACTACAATAGAGGAGTAACTATAAAGAATGACCTAACCTTGGTGCGTTAACCTATACTATACTACCAAAAACGCAAGACAATATAAGCCATGGTAAATCAAAATTAGTTCTCAACGTTAGACTGGCAGCATCTAGTAAAAATAGTCCGGATGGCCTAGTCGTACTGCATCAGAAGCAGCCATGAGAGAAGCAAAAAAACACCCTGCACAAGCTGAGGGAAGAGGGGAGGCCTGAGGGACCGACCACGTGACTCATCAGGTGCGGGGGGCCCAATTCCTGCCAATTGGGTGACAAGATCTCGTCGCCCCAGCTGAGAGCTGTCGTGTTACAGGCCCTTATTCGATGCCATTCCAACAACGTGACACAGGCTAGGTGAAACCCACCTTGCCGCTTTATACCTTTGAAAAAAAGCGAATATATAGATTTTTTTTTCTTTTTTCATGATAATATATAAAAGGGTGAGGTTAAGTAGTTAGGAATAAGCAAGCAAAAACTGTAGCTGTACGAGGCTTAAAGTACGGATTTTCACCTTCAGACCCGAGAAAGCAGGTCACGGACGTCATGCCAGCACGTTTCACGCTGCGAGGTTGCAGATTGCGCGGAAGGACCCAAGCATGTCGTTGTCGTCTGGCTTATTCTCGGTTCTGGTCGCGGGGAGGGATTCCGAGGGGAATTGGGCGGCGGGTTTTTGGTTTGCTGCGCGTTGAGGACTGTGCTCGTTTTTGTGCAGTGCTCGAGGGGAGGTTTTGACGGCAGGTCGGTGGGGTCGAGGCGACGATGAGAAGGGCAAGGAAATCTGATGCTTCACTGGGGTTCGTGTTTTGCATGGGGTGTCTCTACGGCTCGTGTCGACGGATGCCCGGGACGGATACCCGGGACGGCTACCAACATACAAAGCCGCCGGTTGAGAACATGAGCGTTTATACACATGATGCTTGATGTTATAATGTTCGTGCCTTGACTCTTGCCGTGGGCTACTAATTATCACGCGCGATAGTATATATCGCGTCTCCTAATATACTCCAAGAGCACGGCACGGTTCCTTACCGTGATTTTGAAAAGGCATGATTGAGGAGTGGATCTGGTACGACGTAGCCTTCTTGGCGCCGAAGAGACGGGGGGAACGGGGGCGGCGAGCATTTTTGATACAAGAGAAAGAGAAAGAGAAAAAGAAAGGAAAGGATACAATAAAATAAAATAAAATAACTTCGCCCCCCCGCTACTTTTTGCTACAGCGTATCAAAGTCCACTTGGGAACTACATGAAATCGACACCAAGGGGATGCATTTCGATATCGTTACGTTGATGGAACGTCTGGCCATCGGCTGTATGCCATATCCATCGACATACAGCCGAAGGCCCAGTCTTTCGAATGCCTTGTCCCCCACACCCAGGTTGTGTGCAAGCTTGAGAGAAAAAAAAAACCAGCAAACTAGGGGGGGAGTGGGGTTCCTTCTGCAAAGGATGAAGTAGGTAGGTATCATCTACAGCAGTTGAAGCGGCATGCTCAGTTCGGCTCAGTTCGGCTTGGCTCGGCTCGACTCCAACGATGCGATTGGAGCGTCTGGGTGGTTTGCCGGGCCCCTATGAAGGCAGAGAGAGGACCTGGGACTGGGGGAGGAGGGCTGTGCTTGGAAGGCGTGAGAAGGCTGTGGAATTTGTTCCATCTTTTCTTGTTCCTTCTTTTTTTCGCCAAGGAGATGGCGCGTGGTGTATTACATGCAGCAAGTACAAGTATCTTGTAGGTCCCATGACCTCATGGCCGCCCTTGGCATGCTTCATGAGATGGTTTTCGTGCAGATATGGGTGCTGCCTTTCCGAAACGTCACCTCAAAGGCATTGTGTCTCAATCGAGGGACCATGTACATAGGTACCTACTCATGTTGATTAAGCACGTGATCAAACCGCCGTGGCAAGGAGAAGCAAGTAGAAGCAAGTAGACGGACGAGCTGAGAGGGCCAAAGTTTTGACAGACAAAGGCAGGCAAGCGCGGCACGAGCTCCGACGGTTACAAGAGGGCTTCTCAAGTTCTGGCCCTACGTTCCTCCAACCCTTACGTTGACGGGGCCGGCATTTGTATGTAGTCGAGTAGTTAAGGATATATCAAGTCTGACCCTGCAAGGGCCTTGGTAGCAGCTGTAGGTGAGGTTCTGTGTGTTTGTCTGCTAGGGAAAGGGGCTGGTAGCTTTGTAAACACATCCAGGGGGAGTCTGCAGATCACCCGGGGTTTTCAGGAGGTACAATCGACAACATGCATCCGAGGAACACCGTGACGGCCTGGGCGGGATGGGAAGTGGTAAGGATCAAGTCGGTGGCCTGATTAATGATTAATGATCATGGACGGAGGTGCTGCTGCGAGGAGATTGCGCGCGTCGAATCACATCACTCACCATGTCTGATAACCCCGTCATGCTGCGACCCGCCCCCTCAAGCAGCATGCCTTCCCTGCCCTGCTCGGATATTCGAAGAATTTGGCGGCAAAGCCAATAATTGGGTGTTGAGAAGACGGAGAGGGAAAAAAAAACGGACAGGGGAAAAAAAGACAGAGAAAGAGACAGAGAGAGAGAGAGAGAGAGAATGTCATCCAAATCGCCAATGAAAAGATGGAACGAATGCGGAACCGGCTCGCGGCTTGATCGAGGACACGTTGAACTCCAAAGCACAAAATGGCAGAGCGGCTCTCGCTGGATTTCCCCCTGGTCTGGTGGTTTTGTGTATCATGGCAAACCGCGGCAAGAGGCAAGAGTGGGGCACGACGGACTTTCCTCAGGAGTACAATGTACGTATAAGCGCACAGTAGCGGCGATACCTCAAACGGAAGAAACACCCACTTATTGCTCACCATTTCGGCCTTTAGTCGCCGACTTTAAGCGCGGCCTTTTATCAATCGCAAACCTCTATCATCATTGCATATCCTCTGTGAGGGGGCCCTTGTACAATGCACCCCTTGAATGATTTTACACATTGATATGACAGGGGGGGTTGAGCCAATCAAGCGTCTCTTCTAAAATCCCGATGACATAGGCCCTGGTCAAAAAGAACATTTAAGTTGAGTGTGTTTTTAATACAAAAAAATGTATCTACAAGCCCTAGTCAATACCCTGAATATCCTCCGTGTGCCGCCCTAACTGCCGCGTAAGCCGGCGGGGTATATAATGTCACACTAAAATATACATTGTAAAATGTAATACTTATATGTGAATCTCTATATAATTATTACTTTACTAATTGTATTTTTTTCTTTTTTATATTCTTTTATTTATATATATTGTGCGCACAGATCACCCTACATCTGCCGGCACTGTTAAAAAGGGACTCGCCAGCTGGAAAATGTGGGGCTTGTATCTGTGTAAAATCATTCAAGGGGTGCATTGTACACATTCTACACACATGGCCCATTTCGGAGGCCATGGAAGAATTGGCGTTGTTGCTGTGTTGTACATACTGTATACTTATGTACATAGGTACATACTTCTTACATAATGTGTAAGTATTTACCAGGTACCTCCTTCCTCGGATCGTTGTCGTGTCATGATGTGGGGCGATGCGGCGAGCGATGGTGTTGCTGTATAAGGGTACCAACCAGCACTGATAAATGTGATGTGATCACATCCGTTTTTTTAGTGCAACAGATGGGGCAGGACTGATCCGACATCAGACCCGCTCCCGATTCCGACGACTTTCCCATCTTCAAAGGATCGATATCTTGAAAATTGTGCATCTGTGCTTGCATGATGGGCACGGGAGCGGGAGCGGGAATGTGGAGAGGGACAGCGAATGAGGGGATACTGTCCGCCACCCGCCTCTCATTGATTCCTCCCCCAACCGTCCTCCATTCGGGAGCGCTCGAGGTCTCGAGACTCTCGACGTTGCCCCGTCATGGCACGTTCTTCCGCATAACATGCAATGGGCTGGCAACAGCAATCATCGCTTCGGGATGTCAGAGCATGACGCTTCTGGACATGGAAAGCCTCCTTTGCGGCGTCTGTTGCCGGCCACGGGCCCCGGCTTCGTTCGGCCAGCGTCCGCCGAATCGACGGGATCGGAGAGGCAGCCGGCCTCAGCAGAGGCTTGCGGTGTGTGTCGCAAGCAAAAGACAAAGGTGAGTGTGTATGCTGATTCTGCATAAGCACACATGTATCCCGACACGCGCAAAAAGGGGGGGGGAGGGCAAGCGGACTGAAGAAAGAGGAGCATAAGGAAGAAGGAGAAGGAAGAAGAGGAGGAGGGGGAGGGGGAAAAGAAGAAGAAAAAGGAGAAAAAAAAAGATTAAAAAAAGGAAGAAGAAGAAAAAAAAAAGAAAAAAGAAAGAAAAAAGAAAAAGAAGAAGAAAAAGAGGAAGAAGAAAGAGAAGAAGAAGAAGAAGGAGAAGAAGAAAAATTCGGAGATGAAGAAACAAAAATCAAACCCCCTCTCCCCGTCACCAACGCGTTCTGACCCTCCTTCTTCATCCGCAGTGTTCTGGAGAGCGGCCCGCCTGCAGCCGTTGTGTCCGGAAACAAATCACCTGCCAGTATTCAACCAACCCTGGAGAGACAAAGTCCCAGGCCCTCAAGCGCAGCTATCTGGAGCTGAAGAACCAAGGCGCTGCCCAACACGAGCTGCTTGAGCTGATGCGGGACCTACCCGAGCAGGATGCCCTGGAAATATTGTATAGAATGAGGACGGGAGCCGACCCCGCCATCATGGTGCAACAGATCAAGGCTGGAGGTATCCTTGTTCAGATGGCGATTCATCCCGAGCCGCGTCTGCGCTACGAGTTTCCGTACGGTCCCGAAATCCCGGCCGCTCATGTCCCAAACAACCCGTACTTGAAGTCACGGCTATACGAGGCCGCGTCGCTACAACCCGTGACGGCGCAGCATGCAGGACATCCGGGCAGCGCTGGCGCTGGCGCGGCACCCGACGACGCAGCCGGTGGCGAATACCAGAGTGTATACCTCAAGCCCTTTCACGCGGCCGAAATGGCGGATCCTCGCCTGTCAGACGCGAGGTGCTCGCTGTGGACGGCAGTCTGCAGCGACGACGCCCTCATGCGGGATCTTCTCAAGGTCTTTTTCCGTGGCGAGTACCTCTACGCCGCCGCCTTTCAAAAGGACTACTTCTTGGACGATCTCATCGCGCAACGACGCGATTTCTGCTCATCGCTTCTGGTCAACGTCGTCTTGGCATATGCCTCTGTAAGGAGAAACACCAAACCCACGCACCCCCTTTACCGCTCCTTGTTCCCCGTCGCACACAAACACACACACACAGCCTTCTTTCTCGTTTCCCATCTGGCCACTGCGCTGCCCTGCAGATTCACCAAACACAAGACACTAGACACAAAACGTGAAAAACACACAAGACACCAAAAGAAAGAAAGACGGAAAGATGGAAAGAAAAATGCAAAAGAAAGATAAAAAGAAGAAAAAAAAAGGACAGAGAGAGAGAGAGAGAGAAAAGAAAGGAAGAGGAATTGGCTCTAACCAGTGTGCTGACAGGCCTGCTACCCCGGTTTCTCCCACCGCGCCGAGTACTGGAATCCAGACACGCCCTTGTATCGTTTTCTCGCCGAGGCGAAGCGCATCTGGGAACTAGAATATAATCGGCCGCGAATAACCACCATCCAGGCTGGCATCATTTTTGACGTTATTCACAACCTCAGTGGGCTCGATGAAGTCGGACAACCATATCGGCTTCATGCCGTTGTCTTGGCTTCCCGGATGCGCTTGTTTCATCAGACAGGTGCCGACGAGGTCGACGATCGGATGCGTAATGGCAGAGCCTTTACGGCATGGGCCTTGTATAATTGGGAGACGTAAGTGGGCTCCGCGGCGGCAACCCGTCTGCTTTGGCCCAAGGTACTGGCACTGAGATGACCTTTCGGCATGTTAGCCCGCTGCTGACCGATGGATGCTGCCTCTAGCCTCAATGCCTTTTACTTCATGTTGCCGCCACTTCTCAAGAACCCGCCCGAATGGCCCTTGCCGGACTTCTCCGCGGATCCCGACTGGTACGGCGAGATATGGCTCCAGTATCCGCCGAGCGCGACCTTGTCGCCATCCTATTTTGCCCACGTCATCAGGTCAAGAAGTTGTTTTCGCATCATCATGAACGAGTTCTGCCGGGGCGCGTACTCGGATGGGCACGACATGTCGCTACAAACGGCCAACCAGCTACATGCTCGTCTGCGTGACTGGTACGATGGCTTACCAGGACCGTTGCAACCCAAGGCCATTGTTCTGCCAGGACACCTGCAGCTTCAGTAAGACATTTGATATTTGAAAAGGAGACGCCCCCAACCCCTTTGTCCTCTTCGCAACCCCCCTTCTCTTTTGTTTCTATCAATCAAGAAAACATAGCTCGCACATGGATGGGCATGACTAAACCATGAGGAAACAGTATCCACTACCATCACCTTATCCTTGTCATGTACGAGCCTCTCCTCCACCAAGATGCACACCACGAAGCACACCAAGAAGCAGTACAGCGGCAGCAAATCGTGAACGAAGCACGCAAATACTTGCAGACGCTCGTCAGGCTGTACTACCTCCGCCACGGCTTCGACGCCATGGACCTGTTCATCGTGCACCCCCTCATGCTGCTCGCATTGGAATGCGTGGAGACGGTGCACGAGACCACGTCCCCGTGCCAGCTGGAGGCCCTGCGGTCGCTGCTCATCCTCGCAGCAAAGGGGCTGTACGAGCAGTGCCGCAATCATTATCTGGCCAAGGCGCTCTTCCGGGTCATCAGGGGACGGATGCGGGAGTCGGAGGTTGCGCTGCTCAAGGAGGCGGTGCATGTGGATGACGAGATTGATGCGCAGTGCGACCTGATGCAAGCGGTCAGGAGTCACTTGCCCCTGACGTTGAAGAGGAAGAAGAAGGACATGGACGCGCACATGCTGAAGAACCTGGTGGACAACTATGTTGGGCCGTCCATCGGGGGAGGAGACGTGAGTTGGGGGACGACATGAAGGCGCTTGAGGTGAGGGCCTGGATTATGCAAAAACACGGCGACATGGCTAGAGCGGAGGGCACGAACAGGGTCGAAGAGTGCATGATGACAAGCACAGATTGAATCTCTGCCTCTCTTCTTTATTTCTAGGAAATTTGGTTTTTTTTTTGGAAGGGGGATTGGGGTTGGCGATGCAACAAGTGTCTGGGTTATCCTTTAAGCGCTCTTTCTGCCCGAAAGAACCATGCTGATGTAGCGACAGATACGAAGTAGTATTACTATAAGTATTGATTTAGATGGGCGATATCCCATTTCACGTTTGTTATCGAGGACCCCTGACTTGGGCCTCGGTAGAATTGGCTCACCATCGTTGACGCTCCGCGCACGCAGAAGGATGCCGGTGGTCCGGCGCGGTCTGGTGTGTCCGCATTCCTCCCGATCCTCGGAGTCACAGGACGGGCCTGCCTGCCTGATGAGACATCTGCTCGGCGTAATACCGGGGTGCTGAGGCTCGTGAGGTTGACGCGCAAGTATATGCGCCGCATATGGTATATGCCTGCTGACCTTTTCATCTGCACGATTGCACGACTTTGCGCGAGGTTGGCGTATACCGGCACCGTCAACCTATACATGGTTCTATTGGCTTGTGGAAATGGGGAGTTTGGGACTATAGCTAGGATTGGGCGGGCCGATAGTTGCTGGAGCGTGTCGTGTATCGAGTTTCAATGAGCCCAAGATACAGTATTTGCCACATTAGTGGATAATAGCGTACGTATGTATACATATGTATGTACACATATGTACATATGTACACATATGTACATATGTACACATATGCATGTACACATATGTATGTAGGTATATGTATGTATAGGTATAGGTATATATATATGTGTAGGTATGTAGGTATAAATGTGCATAATATATGTATGTAGGTACAAAGCATGTATAATATATGTATATTGCCTGTTTATATCACACCGCATCACCTACATCCATTACAAACGCACCGTCCACCCCCTGCGTCCAATAGATAACGACGCAGCCTAAACGCGTCGTCAAGTGCCGGACTCAAGATTTGCCGGACCCCATCTCCGTCTGGTACCGACGGGGCACGTTGACCGCATCGTACGCACATGACGGTGCATGGATATACGGAGGGACGGCCACTTTTTTTTTTATATATGATTTTTTTTGCATATTAAAAAAACGCTGCGACGACTGGGACCATGGATGACGGAAAGTCGGGCATCAAAGCCGGACGAGCCGCTACGCACATGGCCTCGCACGAGGGGGCACTCCCAAGGCGCCCCCACGTCTTGCGCCGGGTAAAGAACGACGGATGAGACTCCGCAGAGGGACGTCTACAGCCACGACGGTCGAGGCGAGAGGCGAAGCAGGTCCGTCGGTCCGTTGTGTTCTGCCCACGGGCTGTCGTGTTGGTGATGATGTGTGGCGTGTCGAGATGGGGGCGAGGGTGATGTGTGTGGATGGATTTTGGTGGTTGAGGGAAAAGGGAGATGATGAAACGGAGGACAGGGAACTCATAATAGGGAGAAGAAGAAGAAGAACAGGTATAAGAAATGACGAAACAAACCAAATGACGAAAAATAACAATAAACCGAGAATAACACGCAGAATATAATATGCTGAGAAAGAAAATGCTAGAAAATTATAAATAAAATAAATAACAAGTGTACAATAGATAATGAGTAAGTAAAAAAGGAAAAAAAAAGGAAAAAAAAAATAATAAGCAACAAAGTGGCTTTGTCATACAAAAAACCCACCACCTACGAAACGTGCCGGTCCATGGACGGAACGACATGGACGTTCCCGCCCACTTTCCACGCTGCGCGGGAGTGGACGGAGGGTCGGCTTGTGGGGGTTTAAGCCCGTAGACTTTGCATAGCGTGCGGTGCGTCTCTGTTCGGGCGCTTAGGGTGCCTCGAAGGGGAACGGGGGAACGGGGGGGTCGCGCATGACACGCGTGGCGGTGCAGATGTCATCATCTCGGGAGCCGAAAGGACGGCTCGTACACGCTTGGGACGGCTCGTGCTTGGTCCGTTTACATGGTCACGCGGTGGGGGGGGGGGGGGCCGAGTTGGCGGGATTCGTGCGGGGTGTGAGACAAGGCTGGCTGGTTGTCTATCATGTCGATGGTGGGAGGGGGATGAACTGTTTTGTTTTTGAATTGTTTCTTTCCCTGTTTTTATTATTTCTTTGTATTTTTATTTCTATTTCTTTTTAATTATTCGTTTTGTCTTTGTGTTTTCCTCATCTCTCCAGTGTTACTTTCTTTATTATTCCGAGTATATGTTATTCTACATCTAGTAGTCTCTTCTGTATCTTTTCTATGAATTCCGTAGTGCCCGATTCTTCATTGTTCCATCTTCTATTTTCATCCGTTTTACCCCCGTCTCTCAAGCATCTGTATGGCCGTGTCATGGCATCCCCCCCCATGTGACATTAATGCCTCGCGACCCCGAGACGCCGTCCTGGCCCGCCGGGCCCCTCGTTTACGCCCGCCAAACCATTTACCGTTGCAGAGCCCAATCAACAAGGTCAGCGGCAAGTACCGACATGCCGCGCCATGCACGGGAGGCCCAAAAGTCCCCCTCCCTTCCCCCACCGCGTCGATCGGGAATGGTTGGACGAACGTTGACATCATGGACTTGGGCACGTTGCGTGTTCGTTCCGAAACAGGAAGCGAGAGTAAACGAGGCAGAAGGACGATGCGATGCGTGCGCGTGACACAAAGAACATGGGAAGAAGAAGAAGAAGGAAAAAAAAAAGGAAAAGGGAAAAAAAAAGGGGGGTGGTTTGTCTGCCGCGCCCGTCTGGGAATGTATAAGACGGGGTGGGCGTCCTAGTTGAGGCTCAGTCTGGCGTCGCTCTTTTCGTGGGACGAAAAATAAAAGGACAGCGGCGACGAGAGGAAAAGGATCATACAAGAGAGACCACGGTTGAAGAACGGAAAGCATAACCAAAGACGAAACAGGTGTCGGCTCGCTCTATTTGTTGTTCCCCCCCCCCCCAGTCCATCCCGGAGCCCTCGATCCCTTTCCGCGAAAGAACTGGCACGACCCTGCGAAGCATGTACGCTCCTGGCCTCTTGGCGCTGGGAATGGCGGTCCTTGTCGCGGGCTTGCCGCTTCCACACGGGCATCACGGTGCGTAGCACATCCGACAGAGTAGAGGGAGATGCTGGGCTGGAAGACATGGACAAGACTACCGGGAGCACGTCTCCGTCGGCACGGGCATCTGACTGTTGCTGCAGGCGCGAATCCTCATGGCCTCGTGGAAATGGTTTTTGTCAAGGCAAAGTGTGCGTCTTTCCTTCTTCTTCTTCTTCTTCTCTGTTTCCCCCAATCTTCAGTTTCTTCTGTGGATTCTCCTCGCCGTGTGAGAATGGTCTCGCGTGTCTAACTACAAGACTTGCTTTCTTTGTTCCCGGGGACGCATCTTCAGACAACACCGATTCGGGTCCCATATCGGACAAAAAGCGTGTACCTTGAAACCTGGAGCTTCCTCGTCATAGAGCCGAGCCCAACTGGACGCACTTGTTTCCGTGAGCGACTCGGAATACCTGGGCTGGATAAGGAAGCCACGGTACATGTTGTCGAGAAGGGGACAATGATTCCAACTTTTTTGGGAAAAGGGGGCGACGGGTCGCAGGCGAGTGTGCGGTCATGACATCCGCGCCAGGGATTCTGTTCTTCTTCTTCACGTTCCTTTTCTTCTTCCATGTTTGGGAAAATTCGTCTGCGATTACTTTGGCAGTGTAGCGACAGCTTTAGCGGGGCGCAGGATCTGTACTGGCTGGAATAGAGGCACAAAAACGTTTCGACGTTTCATCTCCGCCGTCACTGTGCATGTTCGTCATGACGTGCTGTTTCTTTGCATGCAGGCGCCAAGTTGCACTTTGTGGAGGTAGAGAAGGGCTGATGCAGATTCGCGTCAGCTATTGTCTATTTGATCAGATGCAGTCCAAGGGACTTGTACATTCGTCTTGTTGCCAAGCACTTTTGTGGAATGGGGCCCGCTTCCCGCTCATGACTGTAGTTCTTTTATGAATCGGACTTATTTCTTCTTGAACTCATACAGTATATTAGCTCATTCACAAAGTCTTGCCTCGGCTGAGAATTACATTGATATACATATGTACGCCCAAGTCCTACACGTCATTCCATCACATCGCCGCCCAGCTCATGTCCAACCCATGGCGTGCTCCCATCTGGGCACCGCTTGTACCGATCAGCAAGCGGAATCCAGCGATCAAGTGGCCGATAGTAGCAAGCCGAGTGCTGAAGCGCAAATCGCCGGAGCGCACCCCAGTCGCGACACATGCGCATGGCGCCCACGCCAGAGGGCACACCCTCGGTCTTGTTCTCCATGGCGTGCAGGTGGCCTGTATATCGGGCCGTGTCGTCGGCCATGCAGATGGTATCTTCGCGGAGCACCAGGAGACAGTGCGTGAGGTGCTCGAATGGCCAGGTCTGCTGGTCGTTGTTGCGGAATTCGCGGAGAGCGTCGCGGAGGACATACTGGTCATGGCAAGACAGGCAAGCACAAGAAAAAACACGCACAAACAAAGACACAGACACACAGACACACAGACAGACAGACAGACAGACAGACAGACAGACAGACACGGAAACGCACAAGTGGTTAGTCGAAAAAAAGGCGATTGGGTTTGGGGGAAAGAAACCAAAAAAAAAAAAACCCTCAATGCTTACCACGCAGTGAAGAGAATGATACCCGTGGAGGACGTATATGCCTTTTGAGTGGTCCCACGGCCAGTTCTGCGAACTCAGTATCTCCTTCTTCTTGGCATACTGATGATCAAGAGCCACAAAGCCGGCAAAGTAATCGTAATCGGGGTCGTCCCATAACGGGTCATCGATGTCTCGTTCGTCAAAGGGAATGAGAGTGGGCTGATCCCATTTCAAGTTGGCTGCATACGATATCGAGTTGGTCTTTAGTATCTTCTCGTCTACTCTCTCTCTTCTGTCTTTCGCCCTCTCCTTCCCTCACTCGGCGCTTCCGTTGATGTCATGGCACTGTTGATAATTGCGAAATTTCCCTTACCAATGCTGAAAACCGGCGATGGGCTCGGCAACACGTACAGCCGAGCAGCCAGCCAGCAGTTCATCACGACTGATAGGCCAAGGAGGACCGCCAGCAGATATAGTGCTCTGCGCCGTGTCTCGCCCAACGACGAGGGCGCGCAGTCTGGGTTCTCCAGCTTGTCATGACTCGTTTGCTGCAGGAGCTGATACTTTTGCGGTGACATTTTCCTTGGTATTTGTTCTCCCCGTGGTTAAAGGCTGATGAAACTTTAGGTGCTGGGATGCCCTAGAAGGGAGAAACCTAGCATCAGACCACGCAGCGGAAACAAGGAAGCAAGGAAAACGTGTCCTTCCTTGTCAGTGGTGGCATTGATGGTCTTGTTTTATACTCCCGGAATGCGATGCCGTCCCTTTGATCCATCGATGGTAAAAGAGGGACAAATCCAGGGTCCATTTGCGCTGGCTTATTTGGGTAACAAGAGGGTTGGGGTTCTATTTTTTGCGCCTCACGCAGAAATCATGGCTCTCTCGAGAACCCTTGGGCCTTGGCTCAGGGTATGTATGCACGCAGTACGAGTACGGCCACGTAGGGACAAGGGACTTGGTGTGGAACAGCGTCCTCCGTTTAGACTCGACCAGCTTCTCCATCCGGCGACCAGTGACTGCAACGCTGCATGGCCATGGGCCGAAGCCTGTGCGCAAGGGATCGACCGCCTTCTTTCTCCGAGAATCGCGATGACCGGCCGATCGCGGCACCGATTTCCGAAACGAAGAGCTCCATGCGAGATGGGATTGGGCTCGACGACGCACGGCATCCAGAAGATACCGAGGGTGCCGAGCATGGGGGCGACTGTCGGAAGCAGCCGCATGACTTGTAGACCCGAAAACGCAAGGAGGAAGGAGGCGGCGAGATTCCAGGAACGACGAGGACGAGTGTCGACGAGGACGAGTGTCGACGAGGACGAGTCGACATGAACGAGTCGACGAGGGGGGGTTGAAGGCTTGAACCAGGATGATGCAAATCACGCACGTCAGTTCGGGTGGGGCGCGCGGAATTTGACCGGCAGGATCTGGAGTGGGGCTCGCTAGCCGAGGGCCAATCAGGAAAACCCGTGGAAACGAACAAAGGAAGGCACATAACAATAACAATCGACATGAAATAAAAGGTGAAAATCGAAAGGAGACGAACAAGCAAAAGAGCAGAAAGCCAGGAGAAAAACACACACACACATACACACACATACACACACAAACACAAAAGCCAACAAAAAAAATAACAACAAAAAAACAACAAAAAGGGCAGGAAGCGAGCCGTCGGCGGGAAGCGGTGAACGACGGCCGCATACGGCATGAAACCTCCAGCGCGGGCATGTTCATGCTTTACAACCCCCAGGGAATTTGCAACTTTTTTTTCTTCTTCTCTCTCGGTCCCAACCCATTTTGTTTCAGCAGCCAGTCGCTGCATGGAACGGTCGAGTCCGACGAGATGCGTTGTCCGGTGTGGGGGGGGAATGCCCGAAAGCCGAAAAATAAAAAAGAAGAAAAAGAAGAAGAAGAAGAAAATAATTATAAGAGAACAACGAAATAAATTAAAAGAAACAAAGAAAGAAGATATAAAAAAAAAAAGGGCTGCCGCACGTCAAGCAAGGTCCCCCCGCAAGATTCGGTGCGGGACCGACGAAACATTACAATGTCTCTGATTTGATTGCCAAAGGTGTCAGATGAGGTTGGAAAGACGAGCAAAATGAAGTCAAGAACGAGAAAAAAACGAGAAACGAGCGGGGAGGGGTGACAAGCATCATTTGAATAGGCAACACAACGAGACAGCGGGAAGCGCATCTTTTCAAAGTTTGCCAAGGAGATGGGTTGCTTGTCGAGAAAGAGCCTCGATCCTTGTTCCCTCCTTGTATGTTTTTTTTTTGTTTTCCCCTTTTAGTCTTCCCGTCTTCCCTTTATAGCGTCTGACTTTAGATAGCCGGTACCACTTCGCTCCATTCCCGTCCACGGCATATCATGTCATGACCTTGCAACATTAACGTCGCCTACGATATGGCTGAAGGCTCCTCACAAGAGGAGTGCTGTCTTTCCTCGTGCTTCTCGAAATCCCGTATCGCCCTCCCCTCCTCTATCCGGCTTCCAACAAAACACTCCGAGTCGTCATGTTGGACCATTCGGCATCGGACCTGGTGACCGTAAGCGCCGTGCTGTTGGGCCTCGGACTCGTGACGGTTTCACTGCGCTTCTATGCGAGACGCCACCAAAAGGCCAATCTGTTGGCCGACGATTGGCTGATGATACCAGCTTTGGTGAGTTGGCTTGTCTGGGAGTCGGGATTCCGAAAGGGAAAAAAAATCAAGCAAAGACACAATCCCGCCAACAACTCGTGACGATAGGCAAGCTTTTTCGGCGCCTGCACGTGCGTCTTCTATGGTATCACTCCCGTGTCCTTTCTCTTCTCCTCGTCCGCACGTCTGACCTGGATCACGATGCTAATTTGGTTTGCGTCCTGGTGTGTGATAGCGGTGCACCTCCAGGCTTTCGGGTACTCGACGTTCGAAATATCCAAGCAGCAGCGAGAAGCGACTGCGGAGAGGTCCGGCAAGGTACGCAAAACCCACGGCTCTTGCTTCTCGTCCCTCCCTCTTCGTCGTGTTCTCGTCCAACAACAACATGCTTCCTTGCCCGTCATCATCGCTAACACGTTCACGTTGCTCGCACACCGACTCGCACAAGGCTCAAATCGCCCTCAACCTCTCCTCCATCATCTGCCTCGGTAGCGTCAAAGCAAGCGCGCTCTTCTTTTACAAGCGCATATTTTGCGTCGCCGGACGCAAGGCCGCCCTCAACGTCATCATCATCGCCCTGCTCATCACCGTCGTCTGTTGGGTCGTCACCTTTGAGATTCTCCTCACCTTCCAGTGCGGCACACACTTCTCCGCGCCCTGGGACGGCACCCAGCTTCAGTACTGTACCATGTCGTACCCCGTCCTGCAGGCGCAAGCCGTTTCCGACTTCTTGCTCGATGTAATGGTGTTGGTGTTGCCCGTGTACCCGGTGACGCAGTTGCAGACAACATGGACTAGGAAGGTGGCCATTGTGGGCATATTCCTGCTTGCCTGCATGTGAGTTGTTCTTTCTGTCTCTTTTTGCCTCGGATTTGTAGCGAGGAGACTCTGTTTCTATAGCGAGAAGCCCACCCCATCGCTTTGCTTTACCTCCTTTTGACGTTGACATGGTTTTTTTTTTGCTCAACTGCAGATGCTGATAATTTGGAATACCAGAGGTCTTGGAGCGGCAATAGCCAGAATGGTCATCATCATTCATTTGGTCCATGGTAAGCGCCGTTTCCTTTGTTCTGTGCGCATTTGTCATCTATTACAGAAGAAACGACTGTGCCACTTGTTTTCCTATATTGTTTCGTTCTTTCCTTCTTTCCTTCTTTCATTCTTTCAAAAAAAAAAGCAAAAAAAAAACAAATAAATAAATACTTATCTCTTCTTATAGTTGGCCAGTCCACTGTTCACAAGGTCGACCCTGAAAGTGAGTGGCATTCATACCCAATGTAAACGAGCCTTCAAGGCTCTTGTACTGAACAAATGGCAATTCCTGCTAAATCCTCCGGATAACAGAGTACTTGTCCAGAGTCGTCTTCTACTTCGTCATGGAAATGGGCGTCGGGCTTGTGGCCGTCAACCTGCCCTCCATCTGGATGGTGTTCACATCCGTAGCACCAGATGCCCTGCTCCGGAGCATCCGTAGCGTCGTATCTCTCGCATCCTTCCCCCGGTCGAGGTCCTCCAGGGACCGCTCCAACCCCGGGCCGCTCAAGTCAAGTGCCTCGACGTCCTCCGTGGTGCCCTTTTCGTCGCACGCCATGGCGCCTGTGCCGGACGCGTTTGAGCTGCAACAGCAGCGTCACGTCTCTCAGCTTCCGGCGCCGACTCGAATAGCCGAAATTCATGTAAAACGCTCGCTCGAGGAGAAATACGTGGCGGAAAAGACATCAGTTTGTCCGAGAGGCGAGGGGCAAGTATGAGATTGAGAGGCAATTTGTTATCGCAGACAAGTGTCTCCGGATGGAAAAGAAAGGACACCACAGATAAAAAAAGAAAAAAAAAAAGGGGAGGGGGGGGGGGTGCGGCAAGTAAAAAAAACAAAAGTCGCGGATGAGAACAGTCCGTTATCGTGCGTGAAGGGAAGGACAGGGAGGGCAAGTATCGGACTTTTCCGGCAGTGTTCATTCGTAAGTGCGCGTTCTGTCAGTGATGGTTTCTGTATCGCACGGCCAAACCAAAATCATGCCATGTCCCCCACACGGCGTGCTCGACGCGCGCATATTCACGGAATCAACGGGCAAACCTTGAACACGAAAAAGCCGTAGCAAGCCCCAAGAAATAAATAAAGACTTGGATACAACTGGCTGGCTCCTGCAATGACAAACAGCGAAAAGAGGGGACCATGCAATTGATGGCAGGGAGACAAAGCTCGCATCGTGGTTACTGAGTACGACGATGAATCTTGAACCGATACGCCGTGTTTTAGCCAGCGTGAGAAATCAAAGCAGAAGAAATGTCCAGAAGAAAGCAAGCAAACGCGGAGGGAGATATCATGGGACGACGTGTGGCGCCGTGGCAGGTGGAAGAAGCTATTCCCAAAAAAACAAAGCAAAAAAAAAAAAAAAAAAAACCTTTTCATAAAAAAGCCGGGACGTGGCACGGACACCTCATTGGGGGTTCCAGCAAATCTCAGGTCCAACGAAGCTGGCGTCAGGTCCAGAGTGGAGCAAGGCCTACTTAATTAGGTGGGCGGTGTAGGGAAGCACAGTATTAAAAAATCACTAGCTTTAGGGGGCTTAAAGGGACCTTAGAGAGCCTTAAGGGGCTTTAAGGGGCATATACCGCGGATATACTTGGCATATGCGTGGCATTTGCCCACTAAATTTACTAGCCTTAGGGGGCCTTAAGGGGCTTTAGGGGGTATAAACCGCGGATATACTTGGCATATACGTGGCATTTGCCGGCTTTAGGGGCCTTAGGGAATTGAACACAGTGTGAAATATTTTTCGTATACTGTGCGACTTTCAATTCTGCCGCCTTTTTGCTCCGCTCTGGACCTGACGCCAGCTTTGCTGGACTTGAGATTTGCTGTGTGCCCACCTCATTGGTGGGATGCTCGGCACAATGCTCCGCGGCCCCGCGGCTTCCCGCTCCCGACGACGGACTCGGGACTTCTGATTGGTCGGTCAAAATAAGATTTCCTTTTTTTTTTTTTTTTTTTTTTTTTTTTTTTTTTTTTTTTTTTTTTCGTGAATTAGTCACCGTCGGGCCGTGGGGTTGGAAAGGAGCATGGTGCTCCGCGAACAGGTGAGTGACGACGGGTTATTGTTGACGGGAGATTTTCACGCGTGTTTGCTCTCCTCGCGGCCGAGCAGCTCAGCACCGCGCAGTGAGCAGCGCCGCGCCGGATACTGCGTGGAAGGCGGCCGCCGATCATGACGCTGACATGATGCGCCTTGCCCCAGGTCCAGCGGGCCTCGTCTCGCCTCGCCTTGCATTCATTCATCTTACCAACTGCCTTTGCGTGGCCTCGTCGCTTGGCTCAAGCTGATGTGCCGTCTGGTGTATGCACATACATACATAGTACCTACATATTATGTACATATGTATGTATGTTCATATGTCGTTGATTGTCTTGGCCGAACCATGGTCCCTGAGAGGTACCGAGACACTGGGGACACTGGTGCGAGACAGAACTGCCAAATCAAAACGCAGCCTCTCGCGTGTCGTTCGAGTCCAAGACACGAGACTTCTCCGCAGCTTCTCTTCCTGCGGACGCGTGTGCGGTCCCCCGTCGGGTCATTGTCGCTCCTTGGGGTCGGACCCTACAGCTACAGTGGTCATCAGGCAACTGCCTCGCGGCTGAGCAGTAGTCCGATGCCGTCGTCGCCCATGCCGCCTTTGCTGTCACGTACGGTCGCTCTGAGCGCACCAAGTCTGTGAAGCAAGAACTACTGTGCTGTCGCATTGACGACGGTTGAATCTTGTTTTCATCCCTGCGAGATGATGTACAGGCGCGCCCGTCCACGATCCCAAGGCGCCCCTGGCCGTGAAATTGATCGCCAAGATGATGTGCAAGACACAAAAAATCCCCCGGTACCATCTACCATATTCTTGACCCTCGGAGGGCGAGACGGGCGTGTGTCTAGGGCGGAAAAAGGCCATCGTTGGAAGTGCCACGTCGATCTATGCTCGCCTGTGAGGAGATTTAATTTGAGGAGAAGGGGGCATGGAATTCCCATCTCGTCTTTTCTTCTTCTTTCTCTTTCTCTTCTTTCCCTTTTCCGTAGGGTGTTTTTTTTTTTTTTTTTTCTTTTTTTTTTTCGCCTTTCCTTTCTTTCCCCCCCTCTTTTCCCTTTTTCTTCCAATGCTGTGTTACCGAGGCGCTGGATCAACGGGCCAGGACCTCGCGTACATGTCATTCCCGCCAAAAAAAAGCTCTTCCCAAGTGCTGAAGGGCAGCCCGACACGTCAGCCTATCGGGCGCAAAGCTGACGATCCTCGCCTGCCCCCGGACTCGAGACCGACTGCTACAACTTGTTCGCTCGCTCCCGCCTAGTCAACTTGCCTTGGTTGTTGAGGAGCCGGGCAAGCGATGATCCCTCCGGTAGAAGCTGTCACCAGGTACGTGGGGCTCCTCCAAAGGCACCGTTATCCGACACGTACATGGCTAGCCGTCTAAAGGGGGATCAAGGACGTGCTTTTCGGCGCTCCCGTGGGGTCTCGAGGGAGGCTCACTCCCGCGTCTAGGCCGGTATACTTGATTGAGGACTGACCGGAAGGTTGTTGAGATGAATTCCCATCGCAACGTAGTCGGACAAGTCATTTTCTTTTTCTTTTTCTTTTTTTTTCTGGCGAGCGCGAGGTCACGGTCGATCAAGCGATCACTTACATTCTGAGCCATCCAGATGATGTTGCAGTTGTTCAGATCAGTTGTCGGTGCTTGCCACGGGACATGCGTACGGGACATGAGCGTTTTCGTCGCAGCGGGGATCGAGACCCGGATCAAGAATCTGCTCCAAAGGAAAGACGAGGTTTTTTGACGACTTTGTACGGCATAGGCAAATCGACTTCCAGTGATGAGGCATCCCGGGATTTCTGAGCATCTGGGATGTGCTGTCCGTGAGACGCTGTTCAAAGGTCGACGGTTGTACTGGTCGTTTCGAGGCGGCGCATCCGCTCCTTGAGCCGAACGGTGGGCAGCGCGGCAGGGGAATCATGTCTCCGAGGTGACATGACAGCTGGTCCAACTTTGGCGTGGTGAACCATCTTGTCGAGATAGGAACCCGCGGCTCTTTGTGTCAAACAAATCTGTCGCGATCGGCAAAAAGTGCCGAGACCATCTCACGTGCCTCTGCTTCCAAGGTCACCACCTCGAGCCTCATCACTTCGGCCTCCACGCCCTTAGAAGGAGCGTCAGCAGATCTATAGCGCAATGGAGATGGCCTGGTTTTGGGAGGCTCGGGCAACCTCAACGTCCCCGTCCTGTCTTTGCCGGCGCGGTTTCATGAATCCGCAGCACATGACGTGCCGTCGCCACTGCATCCTCGACGTGCCGCCTGACGTGCCGTGTAATTTTCTTTCATTTGTGAATTCGTCTATTTATTTATTTATTTATTTATTCATTCATTTATTCATCCATTCATGTATTTGTGGCGCACGTCGGAGCGGGACAGTTGGCAGATGAAGGACATCTGGATCGGGAGTAGAACTGCTAACCACGTGGGGACGCGACATCTGATGGCATGACCGGGGGGAGTTGCCATGGATTGTTCGACCACAGCATGTGTTCCGACAACATGGACCGGCGCGCCAGATGAGTTGAGTGACACGAGTTTCCTCCCGCTCCCTCTCTTGTCTTGGGTGTCTACGTCTACCCGCATCTCGTGCGGTTCCGGTACGTGTCCTACATGACCATACATGAATCGATCAAAGACAACAAGGCTGCTGTGGCGTCTCCGAGATGAGATGCGTTTTCGCAGCGCGCCCCGGGCGCGTATCTTGAACGCTGCGCCTCTGCGGAGTTGCGGCGCGCCACAAACCGACATTGAGGGAGTTCATGTGCCGTGGTAATGTTGCGGAGGGTTCCCAGAAAACACGAAGCAGCAGTGTTTATAAATGACGTGTCTTTTTTTTTTTTTTTTTTTTTTTTTTTTTTTTTTTGGCACAGATACAAGTTGCCTGCCGACTTCCTGCCACTCGCTCCTGCCCGCCCGCGGTTGCGGCCTGCAGTTTGACGGGACTTTATCTGTACATGCGCGCTTGAAGCGCCAAGGTACCTGTCTGGGTACCGAGTAGGTACTTACATACTGCCTACTAGCTGTCGATGAACGGGAACCAATGAACCGCGCCTGCCTACGGTTCAGCGCTTCAGCGCTTCAGCGCTTGACCAGCCAGTGACCAGGGCAAGGGGGGCTCGCAGCCTGGGTCGCAGTCTCAGCGCCACCCTCCATACTTGGGTGCCGGGGCAGACGTGACTGGACGGGAGCATTACTGGGTAAAGTATCTACGACAGCAGGTGCGGTGCGGTGCAGGCGGAGAGGGAGGTCTGGGCGGCCGGTGGTAGGTAGTGGGTACTTGCCGCCACGTACCGAAAGCACCCGAGGCAATTCACCGAGGACACGTGCGCGTGGAAGTGGTCGGTACCGAATACCGAAGGCCCCGCGGCGCCCTCTGCGTGCTTTCCCAACGCCCTCGGCTCCTCCATCCATTCCCCCTCCCCCTCCCCCTCCCCTCCCCCCTCCTTCCGCGGGCTACGCGCGGTTAGTCAGTCAAGCGGCTGGCGATAGTCGATGGCATTGTTACGCCATTCATACATACTTGCACACATACATGTGTGTGTGCGGCTTCCCTGGGCTCAGCCAGAGGCGGGGTCCACCGTGCTTCCCGGTAACACGCTGGGCAGGCGACACGCTGGGCAGGCGACACGCTGGGCAGGCGACAGCTGGGCAGGCGACAGCTGGGCAGGCGAGTTCGTCTCGTTTTGGCATCGCCGCCGCCAATTCGTCCGCTGCCCCGACGAGGGATGCCAAGGATGGATGGATAAAAATTCTTCGGTCCCGCAACTGCCCAGTCACCGCAGTCAATCCCCCCCGTCCACGCAGTCGACCAAGTCCCAAGTCCACGCAGGCAGTCCATCCCGCCTGCCCCGTCTACCCCGTCTACCCCGTCGAACCCCGTCAACACCGCACGTCCAGCCTGTCTGCACTTCGGTCCCCGTCGTCACGTCACGTCACCTACGTCAACGCCTGGGTCGCGTGGGAAAGGGCCTTTTCTGCCGCGGCTCTCCTCTCCCCTCCCCTCCCCTCCCCTCCCCTCCCCTCCCCTACTCTCCTCTCCTCTCCTCTCCTCTCCTCTCCTGCCCCTCTGCGATTGGCAACCCTCAGGCACGCAGGACTTTTTGCGCTCTGGCTCTGGCTCTGGGCTCTGGCTCTCGCGTTCGCGCTCGCGCGCACATACGTTCGTACATACGAGGCCGGCCAGGGCTTGTTCGCCAGGGCCCCTCCTCTCACCGCCCGGAATCGGCCTCTGGTGGGCTCGTCGTCGTCTCCGTCGCGTCTGTCGGTCCGTAAGCCGTCGCTGGTATCCCACAATCCCACACAGACTGACTCTCGTCCAAAGTCAGAGTCAGCGTTCGACCCTATCGCAGGACCGCCTTTTTTTTTTTTTTTTTTTTTTTTTTTTTTTTTTTCCTTTTCTCCATACACCCCCCCTCCCTCCACCCTTCTCCCTCTCACCTTCCCCCACCCGCGCTGCTTCTGTTCACCCTCTCCATGGTCCCAGCAAGTCCCAGCAGGTCCCAGCAGGTCCCAGCAGGTCCCAGCAGGCCCCATATTGAGTCAGGCGCTAGGCTCTGTTGGAATTGGGCCCTCGGCAAAGCCCACAATCGATACTGCACTATATTAGTGTCGTGCTCCGCAATCTAGTCAAAGAGCCATCCCAGCCATCCTAGCCCCCCTCGACTTTTACCTTCGGATCGTGGGCGAGCGCAAACATCCTTAGGCTCCGTCTCAAGCAAAGATCCGCAACCCAGGGCTTGGCCTAGTTCCTGGTTGCCGTCAAGCCCTTGGGCTCATAAACCTGCATTTGGCCGCTTGTCCTGGCGCCATCGCTAGCATCGACACTACTTCGACCGCCCTCATCATCTTTGTTACCTCGTCGGCTGCTGTTCTGGATCCAGACATATCCCCAGTTTTTGAAAGAAAGAAAGAAAGAAAGAAACAACGAAAAAAAAAAGAAACCGAAAAAAAAAATCGTCCCCAGCATCAGTACTTTGGCTGGATAACTTCGATTTTTTTTTATCTTTTTTTTTCACCTTACGCGTATACGCATACGTTGACTCCTTCATTGGTTGGTCATCGACAATACACAACGGGATCCGTCCTCCTCCGCAACCGAACGACGACAAATCCTCTCCCGCCCAAGTCTTGCACTAGTCCAGAGCTATCCAACTCGTTGCCGCTCCGCTGAGAGACCGTCGAGACTTTGTTGGAAACTGCGCATCGCCAACAGCCTCTTATCCGAGCCAATTTCGTTGACGACCTCTCGTCGCATTCAGCATCTCTGTTTTGCGACACGCAAATTGCCTTCTTCCCCCCCCCCTCCCACAAGCCTCAATCTCCGGTATACCAAGACCACTCGCCCTTCACCCCTCGTCTCCAAGCTTCATGGACCGAAGTGCTCCTGAGTATTCGCAGTCAGGTTTGCCCTCGCCCTATCCTAGCAACTACGGCGACAACCATTCTGAAGGCTCGACCGCAGATCCCGCGTCTGCCGCGCATTATCCTGTCAAAACAGAAGTCAATTACCCAAGTACAGCGACTCCCACCTCCGAGTACGGCGTGTATCCTCCATCCGCAAGGACAGGATCTTTCTCGGGGCATATCCAGCGCTCATACCACCCTGCATCCAGCAACAGCAGTGGAGGTATGGCGCAACAGCAGAATAGTCCGTCCTTTCTTCCGCAGGATGGGCGAAGCCATCAAGATCAAGCGGTGAATTCTGACATTGAACCACCTCTAGATCCGTCCATCGCGGCGCCCAGTCCTACTTATCCTTACCCGCCGCCTCAGGCCTCACCGTATGCGACGAACCAAGACATGACGCATAGCTACTCTCATCCAAATAGTGGTCTATATGCCCAGCCTCGTCCAGACTGGACGGGCTACGGGCAGCATGCAGCATCACCCATGACGGCTGGTCATCCTGGCGTCTACGGTCAATCTCCAGCCTCTGCGCAGCCCCAGCAAAGGCCTAACCAGGTAAGCCAACGGCTTTTTGAGACTCTGGTTTCCGAAAAAAAAAACGAAAGAAAGCACTTTGGCTTGGCGTATGCCATGTTCTTTTTTTGCGCGTGCAATCCAATGGAATCATTATTTTCGATTTTGATTTTTTTTTTTTAAAAAAAAAAACTTGCTTGGGCACTCGAGTATTCTATAAGCTTTAGCCTTGGTCTAGAAGTTCTCAAGTCCGGTTCGCTAGAAAAGTGCTCGGGGCACCGTTTGAAGCTATAAACTACGCAATCGCAAGTATGAAAAAAAAAGACAAACGCTAACGTGCGCTCTCCGATTCTGTTGTTTTTGTTTAGGTGTATTCGTTTGTTCCGATTCCTGGAGCTCAACAGCACAAGCGGCCAAGAAGACGGTACGAAGAGATTGAACGCATGTACAAGTGCGGCTGGAACGGCTGCGAAAAGGCTTATGGAACGCTCAACCACTTGAATGCTCACGTGACCATGCAATCTCATGGACAGAAACGAACCCCTGAAGGTATGTGGCAGCCCAGTCCGGTCAAGCGGAATGCAAGCCTTACTGACCCCTTTCCCGCAGAATTCAAAGAGATTCGCAAGGAATGGAAGCAACGAAAGAAGGAAGAAGAGGCTCAGCGCAAGGCCGAGGAAGAGAGGCAACGCAGCGTCGGGGCTGGGTCGCAGAGTGGCGGCGGCGGACCTGACCAAGGTGCTGATGGGACACCTAACCCAAGTTACCCGGGCTCGCGTGCCGTTCAACTGCCCCCTATCGGGTATCAGCCTACACAATATCCAGCGCCACCTTCTGGAGCTGTTGCGCAACAAGGACTTGCTGACTATGGCACGAGCCATATGTACTCAAGCTATCAGCCTCATTCTCCGTATGGTCAGCCTAACCAAAGCATGTATACCCAATGTGAGTCTTTGCTGGAGCAGAGAATTATGCATAAAACAGACATTGCACGAGAGGACAAGGAGATGCTAATTTTCTCGTTTTAAACTATAGCAAATGGCGGCCAACCCCCTAGTCACTAGGGGCGTGCTCTTTTCTTTTACCCGTCCCATCCTGCCTCATCCTCGAGCTTCTGTTTCATTTGGCCAATGATGGAAGACGATTTCCGACGAGAAAAGGAAGGGACAACGGTGTACACTATAAGGTCTCTCACTACGCAAATTCGCCACCGATTCGTTTTCACATGCCGCGGTTTTCAACACGTCCAGAAGAGGCTTGGTTGGATTTTCTTTGCAGTTTATTCAATTATAAGAAGTGGTGTTGGCGTTGGTAGGAATCGGCAAGGGAATTAAGTACGAACAGCTCATACCCGGAACACGATAGGTTTTTTCTTCTCCCATTATTATGCGCTGGATTAATGAGGTTGACATACCTCGTATTCATATTATGTTTTTTCTCTTATGGTCTTTCGTTTTTCACTCTGAACTCGCCAATGTTTATGTTTGCCAGGAATGAAGTATCGATCTGCATCTAGTTTTATTCTTTTCTTTTTTTTTCACGTGCAAGGTTATGCACGGTTGTTTCCGTTATCCCGCCCTTTTTTCCAACGTTTTTTTTCCTTGACTGCTTAATCGTTTGCTTGACTTTTTTTTCAATTTTCTTTTCTATGTCACGTCAATTATCACGTCGTCCTCCTCTGTATCCTCGACCTTCGATATCAGATTGTCTGACAAACACACCCATGTGCTCCAAGGCAAAGGGTCGGGTAAGGACATGTTTGTGACTTGTGGCTTTGAGGAAGGCTCGGTTGTTTCACCCGCATTGTTTCACGGTGCATGGGAGGATGTGGTTTTGATTGAAGAGAAAAATGGACTGTTGATTGACCTTTGGCGCATTTGGGAGGCCTGGATACGAATTGAACTGCATCGACGCATCACAGGTAGTTTTTATGATGAGGAAACAAAGGGGGGACAATAGGGTTATTCACGTTTTTTCTCTGTTTTTTTTTCGGCCCATTCCCCCCTTTTTGTTTCTATTTTCTTCTTCGTCCCTCTCCCCCCCCCTCCTATTGCATTTCTTTGTCCATGGTTGGAGGCGTTGGCCGGCCGCAAGGCTCGTGGTTGCAGGGTTTTAGTCCTTCAAGTCTTTATCAGAAGGCTCAGCATCCCGAGTTATTTTGTAGTTTTTTTTTGCCCTTCCGTCGGGAATAAATTTTTCGCGCGCGTCCTTAATCGCCCCTCGTTTGCCATTTTCTTTTCTTCCATCTTTTTTCCGGTTTTCTCTCTATCCGACGCATTGTGCATGACGGAAATTGGGCGTTTGCGCCGAAAAGAGGAGAGGAAGATTGGGGCGGGGGTAGTTTCTCTTGATACGGCAGGAGCGCACATTCGTACGTTTTAGTAGATTGGGCTGGGGGCATGTAGAAATGAACCCAGATGAGTCATGGCAACGGTTGTGCGCGTCTTTGTTGGTGATGGTGTTTTTGGTTTTATACGTTTTGCTTGGTCGTGTCCTGTTTCTATTTTTCTATCTTCTAAATGTCTATTTATTTATTTATTTCATCTATTTTCTACGTATCTATCCACCTATCTTTGTTTCTATATATATATCTAATACTTTTCTGTATTATAAAATATGATAGTTTTGTTTTTTTCTTTAGTCATCTTTGTTTTTTAAATATATTGTATTCAAATCATATTTTATTTTTGTTCTGAGATTTTTATTCTGTTTTTTATATTCTCTTACATTCATGTATTCATCCATCCACCCGCGCTTTTATATTATGTTCCCCCCTTCGCCATGCGCATCAAGCGTCCCCCTCCACAGCCTTCCTCGTCATGCGCGCACAAAGCCTGTACCCGACGAGCACGAAAACGCCGGGCCAGAAGCTGCTGATATCGGATGCCCCGAGACGGCACGGGTGCAGAAGGCGGATTTGACGCCGGACCTGGGCGGATGGGTGGCTTGATGGGGAGCATGGCGATGATGCCAAGGGCGGGGCCGGACAGTCTTGCGGGATGACGGTTCAGAGACGCAGAAGGTTCGGGAAATATGGTGTCGTGGAAGTCCAAGGCTGTGGGGGTCACCTACGAGACATTGCATGCCGTGTTTTTTTTTTTTTTTTTTTTTTTTTTTTTATTTTAGGAAAAGAAGGACCAGAGAATTCGAAAGGGCGGTGCCATTACATCTTTTCAAGTACATGCCCCAGACATATTCGTCTTATGAATTGCCCATTTGTTATTGGTTCTTTCCTTTTAGATTCGTGTGTATTGCCTATGAGAATTGCAGGTTACTGGTTTCACCCTGCTGCCTTAGACTTGTATACCCCTTGAGGCCATCGTGATACACGTATACCTTATAGTCTTTAGATTGCTTTATAGGGTCAAGATAGTGACACACCGAGTCATGGAGGGGAAAGGAACGCCTTGAACATCCATGGAACGTTGACCGTGGTCGCCCCGGATCTGCCACGTCGATTCGGATAATATACTGTATGTACGTGAAACGTCATCTCCATCACGCCCTGTTCCGCGCGCACCTGCTCAGCCATACCAACATGTAGCCATATGCCGCCCTCGCATGCGCGCACCACACCCGTGCGCATGCGACTCAGCCCTCATTATCAACTTCCCCCTCGGCAATACGGATATAACCAGGCATCCGAGGTCCGCCATACGCACGAGTGTCGAATAGACGGAAAGAAAGTATTTGGAAACCGTAGCAAGTTGATTCCCACGCCGGCGAGAGAGAAAAGGAAGGAAGCAGAAAAAGAAGACAATACAGTGACTCGCGAATGGCGAAGCCGCGCACATTGGAAAGGGTCGCCAATGCTGCGCCGGAAGACAGCCTTTACGGCTTCCCTGTTCTTTGGAGGGTACATACATCTCATCTTACTATCCCACCTGTCCGTATCAAAGTAGGCTGGCTGCAAGATCCCTTGAACCCCCCTCCCCCCTGTGTTGTGGCTATAGGTGAGGCGGGGAATGTAACCTTGTCGACAAGAAAAATGCTTTGCATATGTCATGCAGTTTGTCTCACTCATGCTACTACTTTTCTCGTACATACTCTTCTTTGACACAGTCAAACGTTTTATCTTGGACATATCTCGGGCAGAGTCGCTCCTTTGTGACTTTTCCATGTCTTAAAGACAAAGCAGAAGAAAAAGAAAGGAAATAAACAAGGAAAATCATTCTAACGATATTCTCCACGCTCCGCTCTCCTCAGTAACCTTCCTAGACGTCGACGTCGCCGTCACCGTTGCCGTCGCCGTCGTGAGATTTCTTTTCTTCCTTTTATTTTTCCTTTCTCTTTTTTTTTTGTACTTATATCCCGCAACTCAGAGCATAGGAATATGCCAGAGCAATCTGGTGAGGATCTTCGTGAAAGACGGCGTCGTCAGAACCGTGAATCTCAGCAGCGCTGGAGTACGAATCTTGCAAGCACAACCAGAACAGACCCATGCAGATACGATATAGACACGCAGTTATATGTAGATTGATACCTGTGCTAATACCTAGGCGTTCCAACAAACCACCTTTAGGACAACGCCATAAGAAGTCGAATGCGAATCAGTCGAGGCCGCGCTCGTGCGCCGAAGACGACCTGCGCGGCACAGCGTCTTTGTTATCGCCGCTGGCGTCACTGCCGTCTGATTTCCTCTCGGACCCGCGTGGCATGGCCGACAGGATCGACTACAAGACGAGCTGGATGCATAAACAGCCCGCACCAGCCGAGAGCCTACCGCTGGAGCCGTGGCATATGGGTTTCACACCGACCGGCGGCGACCAGGTCGGCGGCGCGCCGCACAGCCAGAGCGAGGTACTCGCAAACAAGGTCATGGAAGTGTACGGCAATAACCAATCATATCTGCGCCACGATGGTGCCGGCGGCTACCCAACGTGCTCGGCAGGTCCGTTCCCACATCTGGAGTTGAGCATCATTAAGCAAGACGACGAGGAGAGCCGTGGCCTTTCGCGCGGCCTGTCGTCGTCAAATGGGGTATTGGGTGGAGGGCACCCGCTTGATCTTGAGGTGAGAAGTGATGAGAAGACAGGACAAACGGAAGATGAAGGGGGCAGGGGGTGAGAAAGAAAAGACAGAAAGAGGTGTATTCTCACCTTGGTGAGATGCGAAAGGCTAACATGCCGGACAGGAGAACGAGCAGAATTGCTTCCCCGCAATGATCAAAGTCGAACCAGACTCGCACATGAAGGAGCTACCTTCTCCAGCCGAAATGGCCATTAACGAGGTCCAGGAGCTGTACAACATGGGAGTAAAAGTAGGCTTCTTGAAAAGAGACGACAAGGTACAGGATTACCTGGCGGCCATGAAGCGCATTTACCATAGAGCGCCATATCTGAAAGACGGCGAGTGTCAGGGTTGTTGCTGCTGTTACTCTGGGAACAGTGCCACCGAGTAGATGGGACAGATACGGTGTGGTTGTGATGCAAAGGAGGGCGAAAAGTAAACACTATGAAAATGAAGTGTTTTTTTTTTTTTTTCAGGGGTTGTGGGAATAGCGGCCAAGAGACAATATTCGCGATAAAGGCACGCATCGAGACGTCTGCCCAATGGATGTTACACCCTTTTACGCTTCGAGAGATGCCACGTCTGTACATGAGACCATACGAGATGGGAGACAACCACAATCGTGTAATGGGCAGCACTTTTTCCTCGTCGCCGTGCGCAGACATCTTGAAGAATACTGCGTGCGATAGAGCTTGGCATGAGCTCGTCAACCATCAACCACGAATGACTTCTCAAACCAGACGCAGTGCCGCTTGCCCTTGAAATGGTCCTCGTCTCGTTCGAAACACACAGAGCTAAGAAGAGCTTCTGATCCGGCCGCGAGAGCTAATGGAGACCGAATGTCTGGCCCCATTGGACCGCGGGGGCATCAGAACCAGATGAAATCAATGATGGGCTCAGCCGTTAGGGCCATCATTTCCTCAACGAGATGCGGCAGTCTACGCTAGCAGGGGCTGGGCGATATGAATTTCACGGTGGACGTTGACAGCAGACCGTCATCCGCTGGCAAGTCAACTGTACCCATCATCGATACCTCCTCGGGAGTCGGGACAGCAATCGAGGCCTCCTGTGCACCAGGTCCTTTTTACCGGGGAAATGATATGCCGTCTAATCGCTCGCGTGGTTTCCACGATCTTGGAAGTCGCCGTTGATGTAGCGACTCGTCTCCCTTGTCAAACAAACGGCGTAGATGTATTGTGTTAGCCCTAAACGACAAAGGTTATACTCGTGTTCATTCCTTTTGCTCTGTGTAGATGCTTCCAGTCGACTTAGTACCTTGAATTAGCAATATTTCTAAACCTTGACAACGAGCCATGGTTCCTTAGCTCCTGGACATGCGAAAAATACATGACGGTTCACGTGTGACAGGTAGTTTCGACCAGACTTGCCACCCTACATCTCTCAGAGATTGTCAGACTTGCTCGCAAACCTCTTTCACGCCAACGCCCGACCATCCGGTCACGCAGATAAAGGTCCTGCTGCTCTGATCTACCCGACGACGAATGACAGGTGAGTTGTCCTCAACGCTGACCACCGAGATCTCACCCAGCGCATCCGCCGGAAAGCAACGCCCGCCCCCGCCTGGTTTACGCATATCAAGATTTAGCCTCCACGCGGGCCGTTTCCAAAACACGCCGCCAAGCCACCGGCTGAAGGGTGAGGCTGAGCGCCGTGGGGTCAACCAGGGCACGTGAAGTTGCATCCGGCCGTGTCTGGTGCCGTGAAATGTGATGGAATCGATGCCAGTTTCTCCGAACCGAACCGAGCCGTGGCCATCGACGGCCGTGTATACACTACGCTCTGGCGGGCGGGAAAAGGAGGGAAGAGGGCCGGCTGGTGAGCAGAAGGAGGGGGGGTTGGACAAGTTCCATTTTCCACACTATATTTTGCGACGCAAGACGGAGCAAACGCCAAAGACATGCCCTGCTGCGAGAAACGCCTCGGGAGGAGAAAACGAGGCAAAGAGATTCGCACAGAGGGAGTGTCAGAGAGAGAGAGAGGATGCCTTCCAAGGCTGGATCAGGATGGCGGGAAGATCAGGCGCTTACAGATCCGGCAACTCGAGCAAAAGTGCGTGTTGATACTTCGCGACACTTTTGATCCCAGTACGTACCTTTGCCACCTCCGCTGGAGATGGAGTCAAGCGGCTGAAGTTGCCAAGTCCTTGGAACGCATATACTGCGGTATAACAGGCCTCTTGCTATGCATGATGACTTCATATGTATGGAAGAATGACTTCATTTTTGTCTTTTGCCATCTAAGCTGTGGACTGATATAAGAAGGACTATAAAGACAGACTGATGTTGACGTTGGCATATCTAAATTCTTGTCTATTCCCATGTCTTTCTTTAATTGTGCAGAACAAACAGGAGAACAAACACAAAAGGACATTTTTTTCTCTTTTCCTTTTTTTTTTAACAAAAAGATTCAAGAATCAAGAGAAACAAAGAGAAACAGAAGAAACCAAGAAAAGAAATCAAAACGACATTGGTCTACAAAGACGAAACGACACACTTGACGAATACAAACGCCATTGGCGCGACGCAAACTTGAACGAGATTCACGGGGACTTTGCAGTGTCCACGCTCATTCTCTAATCATACATGTAGCACAAACCATTCTTGGTAGGACTCATCCGCTCCCCAACGCGAATGGGATCGTCAAACTCAAAAGACATGATGTCGTTGAGTGTCACATTTCTGCTTGGGGGGGCTATTAAGAGTATCAGCAAAATGTCGAGGTTGGGACCTAGTAGTACACGTCAAGTAGATTTAAAAGACACACGCAAACGAATATATATGAGTATATATATTTGTATGCGTGTGCGTGTGTGCGCATCAAGCAACTCACTATTCTCCATGGTCAAGGTTCCGTCCAAGGCATACTCTCTTGCGGGGAAGTCGAGCGCCTGCCAGATGGCCCAGATGCGGTCTACTTGGGCGTGATGAAAGTAGAACAGCGGATCAAGGGGGGAGGTGTAGAAATCGTTGTCGTAGCCTGAGATGAAGAGATGGGCTGTGCGGTGGGGACCTCTGTAAAAGTAGGGGTGGAATTGGTGGATGCCTGACGAGAAGTGGAATGAGTCAATGAAGAAGAACATTACCATGAAAAAGGAGGAAAAAAAAAAACAAGTAAAAAAGAAGAAGAAGAAATAGGAGGGGCGGGATGGAGGGCTTGAGTTTACTCGGCATGGTGGTCAGCATGTTGGTGACAACTTGGTAGGTATTCGACTCGAGCAACGTGTTGTTAAAGTCACGAATTATACGACGCGGGTTGTAGCCCAGGCCGTCGGGTCGAGGATTCGGGGGCACAGGCAGCCCGTTGCGGACGTTCATGATGATGGCCGGCCCCAGATTCGCCTTCCAGTCAACAAACGGCCCTCGCTCGATATGCCCGCCCCCCGTGCCGGGAGGACAATAGATGGCCGGCGGGTTGGGCACCTGGATGGGAAGGGGCTGCAAGGTGCCGTTTCGGCCGGGAATATACCAGCCGTTGCCAGACATGGAGGTCGCGGAGCCGTCGTAGAGCGGATTCGCACCATGCGGCCGGTGGACGTACTTGGACCAGTCCCAGTAGGGATGGTAGCCCGAGTAGCCGCACTCGTCTCGAAGTGCCGTCTCGTAGAGATGCATAAAGTGGCGGTGCCAGGGGAGGAACAAGCCCGTGCCGTGGATCTTGGGCGCCAGCCTCATGTGCGCGGCGAGGAAGTCGTCATAGCGGGATCGAGCACCGGGGGCCAGTTCCGGATCAATCTGGGACGGCAGTCGGTGGAGGCATTTGACGGCATGGATGTATTCTAGACGAGATCGGCGGCTCAGGTTGCCCCTTTTGTGTGTGGGAGAAGGAATCGCGGCACATTAGTCGACTGTAGAATTTTCTGCAAGAAGCTGTCCCCTGCCCCCCCCCTTGACTTTTCCTTGTGCCCCCCCCTTCTTCCGCCGTTTGGGCCCTCGTCGTCATGAATAGAAAAATCATGGAACCTACCATTCTTTTCGAACAGCAATGTTGTCCGGCCTGCAGGATGAACCGTATCCGGAAAGCTCAAGGTGTTTTTTGGTATTGACCTTGTATTCCTTGACCAGCTGCGCCATCAATCTCTCGTTCGGGTCATTAGTGGCGATTGCCAAGGCTGCCACGGCGAGAACAATCCAAAATTTCAGAATTCGAGACATCATATTTCCCCTTTTGCTTTCTTTCCTTGTGCGTGTGCCTCTTCTTTTTTCTTTCTTTCCTTCTGACCTCTGACACCTTTGGTTCTTGGAGGGGGAGGGGGAAGCTGCTTGTTCGTCAATAGAAAGACAGTACGCAGACGAATTTCTTTCGGTTTCTAATGCAGGAACCTGTCCTACATGGCCATGGCATCCTATAAATACGGATTCTACCACGAAAAGAACCCCCATGAAGGAAAAATAAATATTAATAATGGCAACGATGATCTTCCTCATTCCCTGGCCTATTCTCGTGAGGACCGTCTCATAAGCCCACTTTTTGATGATATTTTCCTTTTTTCCCCAAATTCTTCGGCGATGCCTCGCAAGTGTTGTAAGCTATCGATACGCCTCATAGCCTGATCACAGGGCGTAGGGCGCTCTTTCTCCCCCTGCTTTGATGCCCATCAGCAAGTGATTTTCAGCTTGTAGCCCTTCTTTCGGTGTGGTCGTACACCATCTGCCTCATCCTGGAGGAAAAGCCCCACCACATCGTGGGAACCGATTGGGCAAGTTGAACGATGAAGGGGGCGGATGACAGGAGACATATTGCCTTGTGTTCACGTCGTGGGAAGTGATGGGGGAATAATTGGCCACGTGGGAGATCTATGAATATCCGCCGGTCGTGTGCCAACCCAAGAAGAGTACGCGTCCTTCGTCAGCTTGGCTTGATTACTCGCGGGCGTCACCGCAGGTGACATAATCATTTCCTCGTAATGATGGGCTGGAGAGACGAGGTGAAAGAACGATGCTCTCTCTCCATGGTATGCGTAATGGCAGGTAGCCTTCTTTGTCTCTTCACAAGACGGCAGACTGCCCGGCTATGCAGCGTGGAAGCCAGCCAGCAAAGGCATGGGGGACAACGAAACAATGGCAGGGAGCGAGAACATGATGAATTCACTTTCTTTTTCTTGTGAAGCCGTTTCATCAATGATCCATGGCTAGACGGCGGTACGACGTAACCTCTCACGGGCCGCGGGCGCATTCACAGCCCACCCAATATTTCAACACGAAAGATGCAAGACCCCTTCCTGAAAGACAACATGGCTAATTTGACTCGGGAAAGAATCTGAAGGGTTGGTCCGGGAAGTTCAGCTCCTATTTAAGCATCAAATTACATTCAGTGGCAAAAAGTGTCATTCCCGAGGCACATTGACTTAGGCCAAAAAGGTAATACATACGCAACAGACTATAGAGACAGCTCGAGGAGAGGTTAGTTCACCACGTCCTCCAATCCAGATGAAAGGATTTCAAAACGTGGGGAAAGAAAGGTGAGAAAGAATGAGTAAAAATGAGAAAATAAAAAGTAAGAAAGAAGGGCATCACACAAGATGGGTCAACTTGCGGCCCAGGAGATGGGTAGTATGCGACCCAAGATGTCGTGCAACACAAAAGCAAGCGCCTTTTCTTTTTGACCTCTTTTTATTCCCCATTTTTTTTCTCCTTTCCTCCTTTTTTGCTTTTTTTCTTCCTTCATTTCTTTGTTTCTTTTTGACCGTTTCAAGGTGGAGGTTTTGGGGGAAAAAAAATGCGGAATTTCTGTGCAGGATGACAATAAGAATCGATGAGCGATTCTCATTGGGCCAGACGTACATGAAATACAGTATGTATGTACATATGTATGAATGCGAGGGTGTCTTTCCATTGTCCAGCGCACACGGCCGGCATCTTTTCGCCCCCGGCGTCCGACCTTCCTGGCTTTCCAAGTGCGGATGCGGCCGAGTCTGGGACGCCAGCTGAGAAGGATGCGTCCTTTGGAAACCGAGTTGTCTGCGCGGGGTGGGATAATCATGCTCATGACGGGAGGTATTCCTCGAGACTGACCCTGCCGGCACGCCCGAGGCATGCCTGTGGTCCTTTGGGTCGGCGGGCGTCGACACGAACAGCAGGCGTCGGCGTCGCCCATGTCCTATGCATTTATCGGCCGCCGCCAGCTCAAATCCATGGGCTGACTCGTTCATTCAGCAGACACATGGCAAGCTCTGATGCGATCCGTAAGCGTCGAGGCCTCGATCGCCGAGTCTGATGCTGGCACCAAGCGGCATCGGGGACGTGACCATTGCACAGCTCTTGTCCGCGGAAGAGCTCTGTGCCCGTCCTTGCGACGGCTATGTCGTCACGACCTGGGTGTTTTTGCCTTGCATATCGGGGATGTAGGCGATACGAGAAGTCGCTGGCAGGACAAAAGGAGATGGGGGAATTTTTTATTTTTTTTGGGAGGGGGGGGGGGGGGGGGGGGGGGGGTAAGGAGAGCAACCTCCGCAATCTGGGGGCCATGATACTATGTGCTTGTGTGACAGTGTCCCCATAACTTTCCATCTCCGCAGACGTCAGGCAGCACCCGTTTTCACAAAGTAGGTTGCGCCAAGCCCCTTTTCTGGAGGGGAGGTCGCGAGGTGGTAAAATGGACAATGGACTGCCAACAGACGCGCCAAATCTCGGATGCCATCCGAAACTGCTTATTTCCCCGAGAGCCTGGCTCAGCAAGCCACTTTCTGCGAATGTGTGTGTGTGTGTGTGTGTGTCTGTTAGTTTATTTTTCCGCGCCCTCGTTCCTTGTTGGCCCGTCAGCCTCGTTTGAGGCTTGGAAATGGCACGCGAACACGCCACCATGTTCCTGGCCAAGGCTGATGATACATAACACAGCCTTATCGGGGCGAAAAAAAAAAAAAAAAAAAAAAAAAAAAAAGGTCTTCTCGCCCGCCCGGAATGGCACGGCCGAGGTCCAGTCATGCTTTCTTGTGGCCGCTCGTCTACTACGGGCTCGCCCTATGCATATGATGCGAGTTTGGCATAATGGGGGAAACCTACGGGTCCGCCAGTTGCCATTCTTGCGGTCTTGACATGATGCCGATCTGGGACAATTTTGTTTCGAGCACCAGCATTCTTGATAGAAAGTCCCAAGACAAAAAGTAGGAGAAAAACAAAACTGTCTCGTTTCACCGCATCATCATCTGCCGAGATGCCATACAACAAGCCTAAATAAACACCGAGCTACTCGTCTGCGCGTCTCTGGTCACGACAATACAGAAACGCCTGATTCGCCTCCAGAATACGTCGCACTCCTCGCTGGTCCCCCTCGTGGGGCAAATCTCGCCGTGGCTTCATGCCCCGATGTAGCATCACGAGCGCAAGTCTGCGATATGGCCCTGGGAACTCCTCCGCTTCTCTCACAAGGTCCGGTCTCAGCGTGTTACGCGCCCCAGGAGTCGCGGTGACAAGGCGGTCTCTCACGTAGATGGACTCGAGGCTGAGTATGTGCCATTTACCAGTTTCCGACTTTTCCAGCCGGTTCAGAAGCCGCATATGAGTCGCCAGTTCGTATCCAACGCCGTCAATGACGATTTCGCTGGTGGCGGTGCAGAATGCCTCGGTCATCGCGCGATGGCCCTGCACGACTATTCCCACTGGATCAAGCGAAGAATGTATGACGTTGACTCTGTCTTTGTGCATTTCGGCGGATCGTTCAATGAAGCCGTCGACCTGGCCTTGGTACCTAGGACAAAAATCAACGTTGCTCGTGATGTTTGAGTTGCCAAGGCTATATTATGTCTCGAGTGGATTTTTTTACTTTTCTTTCTCTCTCGACCTTTTCCGGTTTGAACGTGGATTTCTTTGCTTTTTTTTTTTTTTTTTTTCTTTTCTTGCTCCTCTGTCTCAGTGCAAAGTGTTACTTTACCGCAAATTTTAGTCGACTTACCAGGTCACATTGATATAAGTCTTGGACGCATCCGGGTGAAAGACCGAGCGACATAGCTGCCACCGCGCAGTATCGCGATAAAACCGCTCCCTTTTCAGCAGATGGGCAATTGCTGCCATATCAGAAGCCTCATTACCCAAAATGGACATCATTTTCAACCAGGAAACTGGGCTCCTACCGACGACGATGGTCTTTTTTTTTTTTTTTTTCAAAAGAAAAACAGGATCAATTTCATGGGAAATAAGCACGACTCGATATGGACAAGGTAAAGCTACGACCTGTAAGGAAAATAAAAAAGGAGAGAGCGGGGTAGTGACACGACGAAAAGGCGGGTAGCTGGATTTGTATTGTTTGCCGCAAGGGGGGGAGGGATACACCGAGTCGGGGAGTACAAAGAACAGAAAAGCCCAGTTCATGTGACCCTAGCCAACAAAACCCAAAACATGTCATCATCGATACAAAAACAGCTTACATCGTGAAATAGTGCTTGGTAACTCGTTGCATAACAGGACATGACCCGTGCTCAAGGCCATGACGGACGTTTTATCTTGACATCCCTTTCGGGTCCGACTTATGTCTCTCGTGGCTACGGCCGTTCCACCGGGGCTCTTACACAAGTGCCTTGGCCACCCAATCGAATGCTCGATCCAGTACGAGTACGTAACAGATGGCAAGAATGTGATGATAACAAAACGGCACCTTCGTTTAAAAAGTCCACCTCCTCCCCATAACAAAAAAAAAAGGCCAAGACATTCTGCGCCCGTCTCTCTGCCATGCTTATTCCGACCCGACTGCTGCGTGATTACCCGTCTCCTCGTCGGCGGACCAACAAATCCCATGCTCAGACGAGCTGTATCTCACGACAAGGGCCACAGAGGAAGCAGCTAGCACCACACAGTCCGGGACACCAGCGGACGTCGGACGTCCTTTGAGCATGACTGTTGTTCTTATCCGCATACCTTATTTATTATTATGAGTATTATTTTTCAGCTGGCTCACCAGTGTTCGTGCCATCTCCAGCATGGAGCTGGATTTTCGCCCCTTATTTTCCTCAGCCCTACGCGGGCAGTTTACCCGAATGGTTCCCGCCCGCCTCGACCCCCCTGGCAAAAAATCGACAACTCATTTCGCCGTCCTTTCTGTTCTTACACTTTGCCACCTTTGTTTACGCCCTGTAGACCGGGGAACCTTTGCCCCTGCGTAACACGCGATGCTTTCCTCTGGTGTTGACTGCCCCCAAAAAAAATTCTTCCTTCTTTCCTATCCTGATGTTTCTTTTCTTTTCTTTTTCTTTTCTTTCCTGCCGTGGTATAAAACTGCAAGGGGACCTGTTTGGTCTTCTCGGCTTCTCGTGTATAATCAGAGAAGGAAAAGAGAGAGAAACAGACAAAGAGGGAAGGAAAAAAAAAAAGAGAATAATTCGTAGACCCTATTCTACCTCTTTATCTTATTCAACTTCGTCAGTCCGAGTTTGTTTCACATCATTGTCGCCTCCCGCACCCCTGCTCCCCGGCCCGTCATGGACCTTCAGCGCCATGTCCTTCTTTTCCCAGGCGAATCCGCGGAATTGCCCGAGGCAATACATGACTTGGCCGTGCGGTGCAGAACGAATACTCAGCTCCGCGTACTGCTTTCCGACGCGGCAGCCGTTATAAGACAGGAGCTTGCAGCCGCGGCTTCGCCGTGCTCCGATCATCCATACCGAGGAGAAGGGGAGGTGATATCAGATTTTGAGGACATCGCGGAGCTCGCGGAATGGCACGCCGAGCAGCGATGCCCGAGTCTCGTCATCGAGATGGCCTTACTGGTCACATTTCAAATCGCCCAGGCACTCATGTATGTTGTACCGTTTCTTTCCGTCGGGCTTTGGCCATTTATATCCCGTATTTGAGAGAATTTGCGTCCTGGACGAGGGAAGCCTTGGTCTGTAATCTTTTACACCGTGTTTTTCGTCTTTTCCTTTCTTTTCTTTTCTTTTCCTTTCCTTTCCTTTCCTTTCTTTTCTTTTTCTTCCTTCTCCTGCCAAACCTTTTGACAATGTTGATTTTAGGCTGGCCGAAGTGGACGGGTCCATTCTCCACGCCGAGGGCGTGATCCCCATCGGCTTCGGCCCCGGCTTGGTCGCCGCGGCCGTGGTAACCGCCGCAGGCAGCTCGAGCGAGTTGGCGACCCTGGGTCTAGAGGGCATAAGAGCGTCGGTCCGGCTGGCGCTGGTTCTGAGCCAGACCGGGCGAAACATAGAAGACAGGGCCGGCGCGTGGTCGCGCGTCGTGTCCGGCCTCGCCACGCAAGACGTCGAGGCCTGGCTGGCCGAGACCAACGCGGGACTGCATCCTCTCGGCCACGCCTACATTGGGCAGTCGCTGGGAGACAAGACGGTCGTGTTCGGACCGCCGTCGACGCTGGGCCGTCTCGACAGGGTCGACCTGACGACGAGGCCGGCGCTCGCCCTCGCGCTGCCAGACTCACCGGCTTGTGCTCCGTTGTACGGCCCACATCTGCCTCCGGTCGATACGAGTCACATTGTCGGGACCAGCGGCCGTGGTGGCCTGCTCGGCCGTTCGTCGTTGAGGAGGCCGCTGTGGTCGTCTCACCGCGCCCTTGAACCCATCCCCAAGAACAAGACCCTGGCGGCCGCGCTGTGCCTGGCGGTCAGCCAGATTGCCCATCGGCGGTCGCAGATCGATCAGACCATCGACGCGGCAGTGGCCCATCTCCAGGGCGCAGCAGGGCCCGAGGGAACCGCGGCCGTGACGCTCCATGTCATGGGGCCCGCGTGCTTCGCGAGCCCCCTGCGGCACGAGCTGGAGAAGAAAGGTCACACGGTTCACCTGGGCCCGCGTATGACGCTCCCCGAGCCATTCGGGGACGCGGACGGCGACGAGGACGGTGTGGCGTCGGTGTCACGACACGAGGTGGCCGTCGTCGGCATGGCCGGGCGGTTTCCCGAGAGCGACACGCTCGACGAGTTCTGGCACCTCCTCGAGTCCGGGCAGACGACGCACCGGGAGATCCCCCCGTCGCGGTTCCACGTCGACGACTTTTACGACCCGACGCGCGCGACGCACAACGCCCTCCTCGCGCGCCACGGGTGCTTCATCCGGAAGCCGGGCCACTTCGACCACCGGCTGTTCAACATATCGCCGCGGGAGGCGCTGCAGATGGACCCCGTCCAGCGCATGCTTCTCATGGCGACGTACGAGGCGCTGGAGATGGCGGGCTACTCGCCGCGTCCCGGCGCCGACGGCCGGAGCCCCCGACCGAGCAGCCCGCCCCGGATCGCCACGTACTTTGGCCAGACGGTCGACGACTGGAAGACCATCAACGACCAGCAGGGCATCGACACGCACTACCTGCCGGCGGTGAACCGCAGCTTCGCCCCGGGCAGGATCGGGCACTACTTCCAATGGGCCGGCGGCTTCTACAGCATCGACACGGGCTGCTCGTCGAGCGCGACGGCGCTCTGCCTGGCGCGCGAGGCGCTGGCCTCGGGCGAGTGCG